>JAKUBG010000017.1:0-230305 GCA_030563145.1 Schwanniomyces polymorphus var. africanus
AATCACTAGGAGAGATGACTACCTCCATTGAATCGATGCAAGAAGGTGATACCATCGAAACTCTTATTAACAATAAACCCATTGAAGAGAGAAGGGAGGAGGCAGGTTATATACAGTATTAATTATATACAGTCCGATATATTTTTTTTGATAAGAATATATGCAAAATTTATGTCTCTGAGGTTAGAAGAAATACTATTTTTAACTTGTATATACTGAGATTCAGTCGAATATTATAATTCATGGAACACCTTAATTTCCTTTGGCTGTATTTTCCTATTCTGTTGTATATAAGTAGTTTCAGATAAATATCCAAAATAAATATTTCGTTACTAAACAATTGTTTAAAGTCCACATAAATGATTAATACTTTATTTATTATAGTTATATCCGAGATTAACAATATTATATTTATACTTTTTTCATTCATCTTCGTCCCTGTTGTTGAAGTCATTCTTTTATGGAAATGGTGCACCAATATCTTGTTTTTGGATTTATTCCAATTAATCTTCCTGAGATTGACCTTCCTGAGATTGACCATTATTAACTAATATTTCACTACGTATTGCATCTCTCCAAGTTTCAACCGGAAGCTCGGCATCATTGAAACTCCAGTCAAATGGAGATTCACAAACTGGTTCTTCTGTCGAGTTATGATATGGCCCCATGTATGGATGTTGTAGTGCCTCAGTAGCACTACTTCTTCTATTTGGATCAAATACAAGCATATTTGCTAATAAATCAATAGAACCTTTCTCTGCATGAGTGCATTGGGCAAATCTTTCATCAAATGGAATGGGGTCTCTGTGTGGTAGACCTTCAACAATATGGGTAGCATTCTCTGAACAGTATGAGTAAATAAAATCAGAAGAGTAGTACCTAATAATTCTATAATTATGGACAATTGATCGACATCATCCTTACTTGGGAATAATGGCTTACCTTCAATCATCTCAGCCAATATACAACCAACAGACCATATATCAACTCCAGGATGGTTCTTCTGGCCTGTTAACATAATTTCTTGTGCCTTGTAGTATTTGTTAGAATTACACTCTGTCATTTGATAATCTAAACCATAGTCAGAGATCCTTAAATTGCAGTTTGCATCAAGAAGGATATTTGTTGGATTCAAATCTCCATGGACAACACCTGTTGAATGAATATATTTTAATCCGGTCAATATTTCATATGTGAAATATTGAATATACTGTTTTTCTAACGGACGTGATGCCAACAAGCTATGTAAATATGTTGTGTACTCGGTTACAAAATAGATGTCTTCTGATGGCGGTAAATAGATATCAAGTAAGGTAATTAAATTGTCATGTTTAAAGTGCTTCAATAATTTTAACTCTCTATATGTTCGCTTCGCCAATTCTGGTGTCAGGAAAGGTTTCTGAATTTGCTTTATGATGGCCTCCGGGGTAATTCTACTCTCTGATGTGATTATGTGATTATTCAGGAGATAGAGCGCAGAACACAATATCCCCCCAGAGGCATAACCTAATGGTTGAATATATGTGTATTTGTATCTTACTTCATATTCATTACCAAAGATCTGAGTTTTAAAATATTCGCTATCTGATGGCTCGGAGTTTGACATATTCTAATATTATGAAGTTAATTTAAAGAAAATTATTAATTTAGTAATATTGCACTGATTATTCAGCTAATTTATGGCTTCTTCAAGTTTGAAATTGTATACGTTCGACAGATTTAGTCTTGTGAAGAGTCAGGCCAGTTTCTTTTAATAAAGGAACGTAATTCAGGGTTTGAAGCATGTGTAAAATACGTATTCAACGATCAATTGAGGCATCTGACTTTCTTTTAGTTTAAATATTAGACTGACTATATACAGTGTTTCATATAGTTCCGATTCAATAACACAGATACTAGCGGTGAACAATATAGGAATTAATGTGGTGAATATTATGATGAACAAAAAAGGGTTACGAACTTCTGCCATCCTGTAAAAGAATGCATAATATATACTGCAAAATTATTCTGTGATTACAATAGGAAGTAATCATGGATATTAATAATGACAATACTTTATTTAATAATATTGTCCCTGCAACTTACTTGATAGGAAATGTATAACAATAATTGACTTCACATGTAGAGAATGTAGAGAATGTGGGTGCATTAGGTACCTGTATGGCTATCAGATAATCAAATTGGTGACAAGTATTGTAAATAAAATTTTATATATACATTAAAGGTCAATAAAAGCTATACCAAATTGTGATTAATCCATCCCAATTCAGACAAAACCAAACGAAAAATTATTAGACATTCTTTTGAAATAAAGCAAAACTCTCATACTATGACTCTAGAAGAAGGGTTTTCTTATCTGGCAGCAAATATTATTGGGTTACCTAAAAGTACAATATATACTTGTAAAGAAAAGCAAATGAGGAGCATAATGTTAATTCTTTGAATTTAAATTAGTTCTAAAAAACTTGAAGGACGGCCAATTTTGAATCAACTTCACAAAGCTCATTTGCACCATACCGTGAATAAAAATTCTCACTTTAGTTGAGAAGATAGTAAATAGTCTCTAGGGATGTTTTATGGATTAAATCTTCTTCTTCCACTGTACATAAATTTGTAAGAAAAGATGGGAGTCAAGCATTAAAATTTCCTTACTTCCTCCACGAGAGTTCTGGAAAGATAATAACCTATTTGCGTGAGCTAAAACTTGAAAACTGGATTCTAGAGTATCTGAAATATTGCACCCTTATTGATGAATAGGTTTTAATATTAGTGTAAAAAGAGAAATTGGTTTGTCTGTTGAAAAAAAAAAAAAGGCAATAAAGTTGCACTTATTGAATCGAAGGAATTTCCTATTTGGGTGCAATATCTGATGGTGTTATCAATTAACAAGCTGAAAATTTAAAAAAGAAAAGTTGCCAAGATGATGTAATTACTAAAAATGACGCTACAAGGAATCACATTTCCTATTTTATTCACTCATTTATAGAAGAAGATAAATTAAGGGTAATAAAGTATTCAAAGAGGAAATATCCTATATTTGATAATGCAAGAATACACTAACAAGTAAATAAATCTATTTTGGCTTCAAATAATTTAACCTCGAATGGTATATTCATGGCCATCTTAACCTACATTTAGTGTCATTAAACAATTTTAGTCAGTTTGAGAGCATTGTCAGAGAAGTTACAATTAAATTTAGATAGGAAGAAAATGATATAGATGACGGGAAAGAGAAATAGGAGAAAAAGGAGGATGCATTGAAAGTTGAATAAAATCATTTTGAGAGGTACAAAAAACACACACTAATACTAAATTTAATTAAAAATATGAATAGTTTTGAACTTTTGACAATAGTTGAGGTATTCTTCATGATAGTATGAAAGATTATGAAAGTAGGTATGAAAAGTGTTTTGGTAAACGTTAGAAAAATCCAATATAGTAATATTATTATGTACTACCCGCATCTTATCTTCTACGTATAGTATACAATCAAATCGATTTTTCTTAAGATAAGGATTTTTCTCCACGATTAAAACTTCAACTCTGGAGTTTATCATTGTAATGGAAAGGGGTTATCGGAGTAATATTCCTTTTCGGCTATTATCCATCAAATCACCGGTATAAAAAGGAATTAACCCCTGTCATCAAAGAAAAAAATCGCTTGTGTGGTCTTTCGGAGAAGGCCGAATATTTTTTTGATTGGAGATAAGAATTTCTCGGGCCGTGTATCCATGATGACCTTAATAGTATATTCAAGTTTACTTAGTACAAATAATTTAGTTGTTTCTTTAACTTTATCCAGTCCTAAATGTCTAGAGCTATTGCATCAGAAAGAGTATTATTAGGAGAAATTGTGGCTCCTGCTACAATTATATTCTCTTGTGAAAGTGGAAAAATCTTGCATATCGAGCATCGAATTTTGGATCAAGATGATGACGTCTTGCAAATATATAATGTTCCCAACTCTAACTACCGTAATGTGACTCCACTTGTGGTGATGCCAGGGTTGGTGGATGCCCACGTGCATTTGAATGAGCCAGGAAGAACTGAGTGGGAGGGATTTGCAACTGGTACGCAATCTGCTGCATCTGGAGGAGTTACTACTGTGATCGATATGCCGTTGAATGCTATTCCACCTACGACTACTATTGAAAACTTTCTATTGAAAATCGATGCTGCTAAGGGTCAAACTTGGGTGGATGTCGGGTTCTGGGGTGGTATGATTCCAGATAACTTAAGTCATTTAAAACCATTGATTTCTATGGGTGTAAGAGGTTTTAAAGGGTTTTTGATAGAAAGTGGTGTTGATGAATTTCCAGCCATTTCTCCAAGTTATATTATGAACGCTATGAAAGAAGTTGAAAACTTGCCTACATTATTAATGTTTCATGCTGAAATGCAACCTAATGTCACTCATGGTCCAGTTTTACTTGTGGAAGAAAACCACAATAAAACTCCTAAGTTAGTACCAAATGAAAACCGTGCAAAATTTGAACTACTTGATGAGGCTTCTAATGGTAATGGACATGCAAAGAGTAATGGACATGCAAAGACTGAAAATGGACACGCAAAGGCTGAAAATGGTTTAGTTTCTAACGGTAATACTATTCAAGAAATCGATGAAGAATTGGAAAACTTCGAATTGGGAATGTCTGCTTCCTTTATTAATATAGCACCTGAGCCAGTTGTTAACTTACTTTCTAAAGGCTACAGTACTAAAGATGAAAGGGAAGAATTTAAGAACTTACATGGAGAAATTGACCACTCAGTATTAACTGATGAACAAGCTAAAGCATTAGCTAAATCGCCATTTATATCAGGTTCTGAGCCTAAATTCGGTGAATTTTCAAGATTAGCCAACAAGAGAACTATAGAAGAAGAGGCAGAATCGCCATTATTGAAAGCAATTGATAACGATAAAGTTGAAAAGGTTTTACACGATAAGGACCTGATTTCCACCCCATTTTTACTTGCACAAAATGCTGATCCTACATTAACTGACGTTGATCCTACTGCTTACGCTTCGTTCTTAGCTTCTAGACCTGACAATTTTGAAACTACAGCTATTGCTGAGATTATAAATTGTTCTACCAAAATACCAACTGTCCCATTGCACATTGTCCATTTAGCTACTCATGAAGCTATACCTTTATTAAGAGCAGCTAAGGCCAATAATTTACCGATTTCTGCCGAGACTTGCTTCCATTATTTGTCATTATTCGCCGAAAAGATTCCAAACTGCTCTACTCAGTACAAATGTTGTCCACCAATTCGTTCTGATCAAAACAGAAAGTTATTGTGGAAAGCTTTAAGAGATGATCTTATTACTACTGTGGTTTCGGATCATTCTCCTTGTACTCCAGACTTAAAGGGCCTTGAAAAAGGTGATTTTTTCTCTGCTTGGGGAGGTATTTCATCTGTTGGATTTGGTCTCCCTATTTTATATACCGAGGGATTAAAGCTAAACCCACCTATTAGTTTACAGGAAATCACAAAGTGGTGTTCATGGAATACCGCAAAGCAAGTTGGTCTTTCCCACACTAAGGGAAAGCTTGAAGTTGGATATGATGCCGATATTTTATTATTTGATACTGAAGTCAAATATACCGTTCAGAACCATCTGACCTTCTTTAAGAATAAATTAACGGCATACCACGGCATGGAATTTCAAGGTAGAGTTGCAGAGACCATTGTTAGAGGAAATTCTGTATTTGCATTTGGAAAAGGGCATTCCAAAATACCAATGGGTAGATTATTATTAGAACCAAGAGTAGTTTAATTTATATTGGCACTCAGTAGATAGTTAGATATATATTTAAAACATAATAATATAAAAAAAAAACATATTATTCAGGTTCACATCAAGGAACAATGAAAAGGAACATAAAAAGGGTATTTCTGATGATATTAGAGATTAAAGAATTCCACGGTTAACAACGTTATCAATTGACTCTTTAATGTTGTGATAAATCTCTTCCATTTCTCCTAATATATCATTTTGGGAATTTGGTTCTTCTTGGCCAGTTTTCTTGTGATTGTTCTTCTCCTTAAAGTCTTTATGATTAGCTTTTTTAGAACCCTTTACATTGTGACCTTTTCCACCGTTAACTTTGTGGTTTTCTTCACCATTATTCTGAGTCAATTTGTCTCCTTCATTCTTGTCATCACAATCTTCGGAAATGGCCTCTTTTTCTTGTTCTGAATGAGGTTTTGATTTATGATGTCCTTTAGATTTACCTTTGTGAGGGTTTGGGCCTTTAGGTTCCTCTTGAGTCTTAAATTCTTGAGTCTTAGAGTCTTTAGTCTTAGAGTCTTGTGATTTTTCAGAATCATTATCGATTTTTTCTTTCTTCATATCCTTAGTTTCATGATGTTCTTCTTCATCATCACTGGAATCAGAAAAATCAGAAAAATCACTGTCAATGTCAGTTAAATGGTGCTTTTTACCTCTGAATCTTCTATCACTATGCTCCATAGAGAACTTTTCATCAACTTCAGTTTCATTGTGCTTAGACTTGTGATGTTTTGGTTTATGATGTCTTGGATTACCATGTCTTGGCCTGCCATGTCTTGGTCTACCATGTTTTGGTCCTGATGGCTCATCAGGATTTTCACGAAGAATTTCATCACCCTTTCTATGATGAGACTCTCTACCGAGAGGTAAGTCGCCATTGAATTCTTCTTTCCTCATATTATGTGGAAATCTTCCGTATTCAGCACCAAAATGTGGGCTTCTAAACCGTTCTTCTGTAACTTTATTTATATTTTGCAATGCAGTATGGTCTTCATAAATTCTACCTAAAGTGAACAATGAAAAACCTACTAATGCAAACGAGGTTACAGCTACCATTTTTCTGGCTTTAGACTTATTCTTTCTACCTCTCTTGTGGAAATTCCAATTATGGTAGCGATGATGGGGAGGTGGTGGGGGGAATGGCCCTTGAAATTCTGAGGCACCTGGACAATAGTGGTTGTCAGAGTATTCAGACTTCTCTGGAGTGGTAGGCTCCTCTGGAGAATCATATAATGGTAACTCGTATTCTTTTTCTTGTGAACTAAACATAGCTTTGATTGAAGTTCTATAGATATTATTCTTTTGGCAAATGCAGAAATTAAGGACTTTTTTATATTCTCGGGATCTCGGTTTTTGAAATTGAGGCATTGCATAATTTCTCGGCCGTAAGTCCAAAAACAGAGTGCCTACTGCGGTTTGTGGCAACGCTCCTCTACTTGCTATTGGATTTTGCCCTCTACCGTACTTTCCTAATTTAGACTACATTGTTAAGCTCCTCCGAGACGGTCAATTTGAAAGAAGCTGTACATGTACATTTTTAAAATATACTAAAATTTTATGTATATAAACGACTCATTGAGCAAGGATAATATAATAATAACTAAGTTGTACGCAACTTGACTAAAGGAATATATAAAAGCAATCCTGTTAAGATTGGTCTGAATTATAAATTGTATGATCAATTTATATAAATGAGCCTTGTCTGGTGGAATAACGCAATCCGGTATATAACTTTCTCGTAAAATCAATATTTTTGTTGACGGCTTTTGAATTTCTTTTGACATATTTTAAAAGAGCTTCTCATTACCATATTTCTTGTGGTACAAACCTAATGCTTTAATTGGGAACAAAAACTTGTATGTAGGATATTCTATAGCGCAACTATGGTTAAATACACCTTCAATGTATTCAAATTCCCATTCCCCTTTAGGCAGCTGTCTGGACATAAGGAGTTTGATACCTTTTGTAATTGCATCTTTGTCTGGATAATCAGCAAGAATAAGACCAATTAGTGCCCAAGATGTCTGAACAAGTAATGAAGATTCTGTATTAACATAAGTACATGTTTCTGACGATTTCATTGATTCTGACCAGCCACCATCTGGCAATTGTTTGGAGATAAGGAAATCGCAACCTCTCTTAACAACATCAGAATTCTCATATGTTAAGCCGATACTGTTAAGTGCTTCAAGAGCAAACATGGATGCATATGTATAACAGATACCCCATGACCCGTACCATGACCCGTCAACAGGATTTTGAGCTCTTTTAATATAATTGACTGCATTATCGATTACAAATCTTATTTGATCAGATTTATAGTTATAATATTTTGCAAAGTATGTCAACCCCAAGACCGAAGAATCGGTACATTCAACATATGGGTATTCAACCATGATATTATTGAAGACTTCTGCAGGATTTATGAGCTCAAGAAGTGTGGTAGATTTTGTTCTTTCATAGGATGCGAATGAACCAAATTCGAAACTACCAGTATTTTGAATACCTAATAATACATCAATGGCATCAAAAAGATTTTCGTCCTTAATTGCATCCTTAACATCTCCAAATGAGGGATGATTTTTGACCATAATAATAGCTTTAAGGGCTTCTGCGGTACAATCACTAACAGTATAACCTTGAGGCTTTGTACTGAATGGCCATCCACCTTTTCTTTTATCTCTAAAACTTCCTTCTACACAATCATCATCAAATTGAGATCTAACAAGAAAATGGTAGCCTTTACGAATCATATTGTGGTATTTAGGGTTATCAACCAAGCCCGCCATAAAGAAATATTGAACCATGAATGCAACATCCCAGACTTGGACTCCGTTTGTTCCCATAATTGTCATACCCTGAGGACCATGGAATAATACATCATTCATTCTAAACTTGAATTTATTGAATGCATCTGAATTTGGCCCCTCTTCAATGTATGTTACAATCATATTGAATGCGAAATTAATTGGAGCAATGCATAAATAATCAGAATTTTGGCATTCTTTCTGAATAAGTTTGTACAGATAATCATTTGCATATTTTAGAAGCCATTTTGGACGTATATACTTCTCGTATTTAACCATACCCCAATTGAGGACATCTAAGACTTTTGTGTGAGGATAGTAAAGATCTACTCCACATACATTGTTTCTATGTCTTGAGAAATCAATAGATTTATAAGGAAGCTGACGAGGTAAGTAGATCTCATTTCTAAGCTCTTCGAGTAATGGATCTAATTCACATTTTGATCTGGATGAGGATAAATATCCTAATGGCAAGTAAATAGCTCTTGTGTGCACCCACCATCTACCAGGATGAATAGGAACTTCGTATGGAATAAGCCATAACTCTGGGGGTGCTGGATTGACACCTTCCCATTCATATATGTTTAGAAGGGACAACCATGCCTTACCCCAATGTGGATTACCAAGTGCTCCACCAAGTCTGTGTAACGTTTTTCTAGCTCTCACGCATACTTCGTGATCTGCTGGTAAGCCCAATAATCTTAAAACAACGTAATTCATTGTTGTTCCAAAACATGTAGACTTGTCTATGGAATGCAACCCCCATCCCCCATCAACAGGATGTGCTGTGTTTACAATGTATCTTATCATTTCAACTCTATAAGGTTCTGGAATCTCTATTTTTGTAAAATAACATGATACAACATAACCAATAGTCATAAACATTGGACCCTTATATTGACAAGGAAAAATACCATTCTTATCTTGTAATAACTCCAAAAAGTCAGCTCCTTTTTGGGCTGCCTCAAATGGAGTTTCAATTTTAGATTCTTGTGGTGCTGGGAAATCATCGATACCTAATAAATATTGTACATATGTAGATTGAGGTTCAAGTTCACATTCCTGTTCTGATAAATAGTGCCATGTTTCCCTTCCAAATTCGTCTGTTCTAAGTCTCCACCGTTTAGAATCAGTCTTCGGGAGATTCAATTTGTCTGAATAAAATGACATTTAGTTAATTCCAATCAATGCAAGAAAAGAATATTATTTAATACCGTAAGTGTTCAAGAGCTTAAACGAATATGTATACGGGCACATATACGACACGTGATAAAACCAGATTTTTATCTAAACTTCATATGACATATTTTTTTATCAATGTTTATTAAAGCTTGTTGTTGTACTTGGAATAGATGATAATACCCCTTCTTAAGGTATATTATGTTTTAACGTCTTTTAAATACTTATCAATCTTGTAAATGCTAATAAATATAGTACAAAGTTGCGATGGTTGTAAAATATCATAAAGATGATGGCATCTTTGAAAATTGAGGGTAATAATGAATTGAGTATCTCCTCCTAATCTTATATCTATATATGTTGTTAAATTGTTCATAATAAGCAAGTAAAACCAAAATGATATATATAATAATTGAGAATACATTCATCTCGCACATGTTGCAAATCTAAAAATAATAATGTTGACAGTCATTCAAAACATAACTAATCAATACCAACTACTTATCGTATCATTTATACATAACACGCTACTAGAAATTCTCAGATCAATTTTAAATAATTCTGAATTCATTTCTTCTTCATAGCTTACAACACTTCAAAATGAGGAATAGAACTAACGTATTATAGAATACTATAAGACCACCACTAATGAATTAATTTTATAAACATAGATATATATACCTGAGTAAAATTATATTATAAATAAGTAAAATATTGTAGTATTCCTATTTGGGGAAACATATCAAGGACTATAGATCATGTTTTGTGACTCAAAATAGTTTAGAGTCTTTTAGATGATTACACAAACTACCTGAGAGAGAAAAATTCGTGTAAGTCGTGTGCTGGCAAATATACTCATCTTGAAAATAGCAGAGGAAAATTCATAAATAAGAGGTTTAGAAGTTGTACACAGGTATCTGGATTAACGTTTTTATCTTATAGCATTAGTTACTAGACTTGTATATCTATAACTAGCTATGAGTAAAAGAAAGTTAGAAGCCCCAGTGAGGGACGTGGAGGAAAAAGAATCTACTCAAGTTGTTCAGAATGATGAGCAACCACAAGTTAAACAAGATAAAAATTCGAATGCTTCAGATGAGGAAAACGAATCTGAATTGGAATCTGAAAGTGAAAAGGAGGAAGTAAAGACACCAAATCACCCACCATCTAAGAAGCAGAAAAAGCAATTAACAGCACAAGATGTGCAAGTTGCAAGAGAAACCGCCGAATTGTTCAAGTCCAATATATTCAAGTTACAGATTGATGAATTAATAAAAGAATTAAAACTTAAAGACACTCATATAATTAGGATTCAAAAGGTATTACATAGATTACATGATCTCATTTCTAAAATACCACCATTGGAGAATTTATCATTACATCAGATTGAAAGTCATTTTAACTCAAAAAAGATTGTTATACCATTCCCCGATCCTAAACCAGTGAAGGCAAATTATACATTCTCTTATGCCCCTCCAGAAGATGTCTCTCTTGTTGGATCCTTTGGTTTAAAATCTGGGATTTCTCTGAGCCAAGGCATGTCTATTGATATTGCTATAACTATGCCCAAAGAATTATTCGTGGCAAAGGATTACTTAAATTATAGAGCTTTGTACAAGAGGGCGTTTTATTTGGCATATGTAGCAGAAAATCTAATTCCGCTTTCAAAAAAGAATAATTTGCCTATCAAAATCTCTTATCATTTCTTAAATGATGATGTATTATGCCCTGTCTTGAAGATTGAAAGTATAAAGACTGATAACCCAGATGATTTAAGTTTTCATAAAACAAAATTCACCATTAATTTAATTGTTTCATTTCCATTTGGCGTATTTGACAACAAGAAGTTATTACCTGATAAAAACTGTATTAGGGTTCAAGCCGACACAGAAAACCTTCCACCTACGCCTATCTACAATGCATCTATTTTGTCACTGACGGCTTATGACTATTATTTAAAATACTTATACACTACTAAGAAATCGACTTATGCTTTCAAGGACGCATGCATTTTAGGAAGATTATGGTTGCAACAAAGAAACTTTGGCTCTAGTCTTACTAAAGGTGGATTTGGACATTTTGAATTTGCAGTATTAATGAGTGCATTATTAAATGGAGGTGGTTTAAATGGTAATAAGATATTGTTACATGGATTCTCATCGTACCAATTATTCAAAGGTACTATTAAATACTTAGCCACTATGGACTTATCATCTGGATATTTATCATTTTCGAGTGCAATTGGTGAAAACTTAACTTCCAAGTATAATGCAAATGCTGGTTTTAATGTTCCTACTGTTTTTGACAAAAACATTAAATTAAATATACTATGGAAGATGACACAATCTTCTTATGAGAATTTGCAGAAGCAAGCAATGGAAACATTGCATTTATTAAATGATATTGTTAGGGATAGATTTGATCCAATTCTTTTACAAAATTCAAATGTTGATCACATGAAGTACGACCTTGTATTAAGTTTTACTCCTCCTGATGAACTTTATGAATCTTTTAGTGCTTTGGAAAAGATTTCCTTT
The DNA here is from genome assembly GCA_030563145.1 of Schwanniomyces polymorphus var. africanus. Taxonomy (NCBI): domain Eukaryota; kingdom Fungi; phylum Ascomycota; class Pichiomycetes; order Serinales; family Debaryomycetaceae; genus Schwanniomyces; species Schwanniomyces polymorphus. The sequence continues at coordinate 12,318 of JAKUBG010000017.1, forward strand.
ATTACTTTTGATAACTTCTTCTATCACAAAATATACTTTATCTTGAAGAATGCTTTAGGAAACAGAATTTCTCAATTATATGTCAGAAATGATAAAGTCAATACTGTTTTTCCAATTAACAAGAGAAAGCCTTCTTTTAACGGTAACACATACGTAATTGGAATTAAGTTGAATGCAGACGAATGTGATAAATTAGTGACAAAGGGCCCAAATAATGATGATGAGGATGCAGGTCTTAAGTTCAGATCTTTCTGGGGTTCGAAAGCATCATTAAGAAGATTCAAAGATGGTACCATTCAACATTGTGTGGTTTGGACTGTCCAAAAAAATGAACCTATTGTTGTCACTATTATTAAGTACGCCCTTGATTCCCATTTATACGCAGGTAGCTCTGATAACATATCTACAGAAGCTACTGCATTTAATGCCAAGTTACCAATCCCATTATTACCTTCGGGATCTAATCAACTTGTTACATCGCTAAACAGTTTTACCAATTTGAAGAATTCATTCGATGATATGGTTAAGATTATTTCTAGTATGGACTTACCATTAGGAATTAAAGCAATCTTACCTGCTTCTGCCGGATTGAGATGCACTTCCTTATTACAACCAGTACCATTTGCTGTTTCTAGTCCAGATTTCTGGAATGATGCTATTTTACAGTTTGAAACCTCAACAAGATGGCCTGATGAAATTAGTGCTTTGGAGAAAACAAAATCTGCATTTTTACTTAAAATTCAAGAACTAATTGAAAATGAAACAGCATATAAAGCATTTATTACTAAAGACGATTCTATTCCTTTCAATGAGGATGTTACATTATTAAATTTGTTAACCCCAGAGGGTTATGGTTTTAGAATCAGGGTTCTCACAGAAAGAGATGAAATTTTATATCTCAGAGCTGTAAATAACGCCGAAAAACAGAAGGCTTTAATGCAAGATGTATACTTGAGATTCAATCAAAAGTATCTTGGAGTAGTAAAACATACGAGAACGGTTAGTTCTTTAGCACACCATTTTACATATTACTCACCAACTGTGAGACTCTTTAAACAATGGTTAGACTCACAAATGTTATTGGGTAAATTTACTGAAGAATTAGTTGAATTAATTGCATTAAAACCATTTGTTGATCCTGCCCCATATTCTATCCCACATTCTGTCGAAAATGGTTTCCTTCAAATATTAAATTTCCTTTCAACTTGGAATTGGAAAGAATCTTCTTTAATTCTTGACTTGGTAAAATCATCATTTGGTTCTGAGGATGATATGCTTAATAAGCTTAGTGATAAGTTAACTATTCAAACTTACCAAGTTATTGAACTGAATTTCGAAAAAATAAGAAAAAATGATCCATCGGGCATAAAAACTCAACTTTTTGTTGCTTCAAAGGACGACCCTTCTGGTATATTATGGTCAAACGAATTAACATTACCTATTGCTAGTAGGCTTACTGCGTTGTCAAGAGTAGCTATCCAGATTCTTAAGACTGAAGGTGTATCGGAGTCTAACTTAGATTTGATATTTACACCTGCATTGAAAGATTATGATTTTATAATTAATGTTAAGTCGAGAAAATTAACAGCATCATCAGGTATTTTACCATCCAATGCATTCAAAAATTTACTTGGAAGTATATCTTCATTCTCTGAAGATATTACTGAAGATTACGATTTGATTCAAGGTTTTGTTGAAGAACTTAATAGAAAGTTTGGAAATTACATTGTTTTCTCTAGCAGTAAATATACTGGTTTGAATGAAGATGGTAGTAATGTTATAGGAGGATTGTTTGTACCTTCTGCATTGTCAAAAAAGAAATTTAGGGTTAACATAGGAATTAATCCTAAGCCAATAGAAGATAGTAAGGACGAAGTTATTATTAATACTGAAGCTATATTTGACCAAATTAAATTATTAGGAGGAGACTTGGTTCAATCGGTAAAGATTAATAAGTAATTATCAACTTGTATTAATATTCCTATAACTCTTAGAGCTTAATTATATAATGAAATGATAAAAACTTGTGTATAGTAATATCTTGTTATTTGTCACGTGATTAAAGATGTACTGGTATATACACTGTATATAACATTGAGTATGAGTATACCACTTATTAGAGATTGAACCATACAAATAGAATGAATCTGTTATGAATCTAGAATCACAAATACAAGAGTTTCAAACGCAAACATATCCTACTGTTGAACAAACGATTCAGAATAATGCATCTCTATTGTATAAAAGAAAGCGATTTTTTCTTGAAGAGTTTAGACAATCTATAAATGTGATAGGATTTGCTGTGATATTATTAGTATACATTAGAGATCAATCATCTATAAGGTTTTTCATAAGAGCATTCCTTCAATATTCCATTTCTAATCCGTTTCCTTTATCTACCGCAAGATTAGAATTAACTGAAGAGACAAAAAAGTTACACGTCAAGCATTTACTAATAAGTGTGATATTATTCAATATAATATGTGCTTTGTTACATTTAATATTCGGTGTTTATTCAGAGTCTGGAACTGCTGATGGTTATTTTCATGGTAGTCTTTCTATTCAATTCATCGGGGAAAGATTACCCTATAATCGGTTAGAACTTCTCATATATGATGGGATTATTTTCTTTACACAATTGGTGTACCACAATTTGATGTGTCTAACAGATGATAGTAAGGTGTTACAAACCCATCATCATCAAGAAGGTAGAAATGAAAACCTAGATACCGAGAGCGATGGATATAATGGAGATGTTCAATTAATTTCAATCGACCTTATACCAATGATACGTAAAGCATTAGAATTCTCGGGAAGATATAACTACCTACCTACAAATGACTTAAATAGATCTTTATCTACTCCTACATTCCCTGGTTCTTTTGTATAAATTCTTGCTATAATAAATATCTTGCATTTTAATTAGTCACGTGATCGTCCATCTCTAGAAAAAATTTACCTCGATGCTTTTAGTAAATTCATAATTGTAATCATCGATAGAGATAGCAGTAGCGATGTCTGATATTGTGAATATTGAATATAATAGAGTTACCAACACTTCGTCCACTGACTTCCCTGGACATTCCCTGAATGGTGATTTTTCATGGGATATTGAAAAGTTCAAAGAAAATTTTGAAATTAATATTTCTCACATCACTGATAGAACTGCAAATTTCGACTTAATTCACATAGATACATCTATCGCCAATGCTTTCCGTAGAATTATGATCTCAGAAGTCCCATCTGTTGCTGCTGAAACAGTTTATGTTTTCAATAACACTTCAGTTATACAAGATGAAGTATTAGCCCATAGAATTGGTTTAATTCCTTTAAAAGTAGATCCAGATTTATTAACATGGATTGATCCTTCTCAAGACGAAAAAGATCGTTTTACTGATGAAAATACTATTGTGTTATCATTAGATGTTGCATGTACTAAAAACCCACATCCACCAAAAGGTTCTACTGATCCTAAAGATTTATACAGAAATGCAAATGTTTATGCAAGAGATTTAAAATTTGAACCTCAAGGACGTCAGTTAGAAATCTTCAAGAACAATCCAGTTGTTGCGTGTGACCCTGATATTTTATTGGCCAAATTAAGACCAGGTCAAGAAATCTCATTAAGAGCACATTGTGTGTTGGGTGTTGGTAGCGACCATGCCAAATTTTCTCCAGTTTCAACTGCATCATACAGATTATTGCCTGTAATTGATATTAAAGAACCAATAAAAGGTGATTCTGCTGAAAGATTTAGAGATTGTTTTCCATCAGGTGTAATTGGTATTAATGAGAAGAATGAAGCTTATGTTGAAGATGCTAGAAAAGACACTGTATCTAGAGAGGTATTGAGACATAAAGAATTTGAGGGAAAAGTCAAATTAGGTAGAAAAAGAGACCATTTTATCTTTAATGTGGAATCAACTGGTGCTATGTCTCCAGAAGAAATTTTCTTCAAGTCAGTAAGAGTCTTGAAAAATAAGGCTGAATACTTAAGAAACTGTCCTATTGGACAATAATTAATGTAGAATTAGAATTGTATATTACATTTACATAAATTTCTTTTGATAGTCTATGCATATCATTTATTTTAACGATGAAATATTTAGTAAACAATTTATTAAACAATTGAGTAAAGCATACTAGAACACTTCTTATGGAAGAATTAAAAACATTAAATACAGTATATTCATTCAATATGGGAAACTTCTGTCTTCTCGTTCCATTCAGGATTAGTCACAGCTAATCTCTGGTGCTCATATAATGGCTCTTCTGGAGGAACATCACGACGGAGTATATACCTTTGGAAATTATTCCACATGTGTCTCGTTTGCCATTTAGCATGTTGAGTACAACTGACGGAGAATACTTCATCCAATTCTTCTAACGTCAAACCCTTAGTTTCAGGCAAAAACCATAATACTAAAAAGAATCCAACAATATTCCATGCAGCATACCAACCAAAAGCACCTTGAGGCTTAAAGGCATTCATTAATCTTGGCCAAGTGAACGCAAGAATAAAATTGAAGAACCAACATGTTGCAGTTGCAAAACCCATACCTAAATCTCTGATATACAATGGGAATGCTTCAGCAGAATACGTAAATGGGACTGGACCTTCTCCTGATGAATACACAGCAGAGAAAAGATAAATTCCAGTAAGAATACATCCAACTCTTCCATGCTTATTGGTATCCTTGTTTATAAAGAACCCTCCCATAGTGACTAAAAGGAAGATTGCCATTAATGGGAATGTTGTCAATAACAAATTTCTTCTACCAAAATTATCAATTGTATAAAGAGCTGGTATAGCGAATATAAAGTTGATCATACCATAACCCCATGAACATAACATCGCTTTAACTTCGGTGTATCCTGCTTCAACAATAATAGAACTTGAATAATATGCGATAACGTTAATACCACAGAATTGTTGCATAAACATGACAACCCATGCACCTAATGCACCATTTCTGTTTCTTCTAATTGTGAACATTTCAATCATTCTCTTGTATGTTGGAATCTTATATGATCCTTCTTCACTAAGTAAAACATGTTGGTAGAAAATATCTCTAGCTGCAGCTATTTTTTCGTGACGTAAAACACACATTGATTCAAAAGAATCAAGATGTCTTCCTTTACCCATCAACCATCTAGGTGATTCGGGAACAAAAGGTACTTGTACTAGAACAATTATAGCTGGGATACAAGCTGAGCCTAACATTAATCTCCAATTAAGTCCTTCGCCAATCCCTCTGTCTGGAACATAGTAGAAAGCCAACGAAGCAACATATCCAAACATAATACCAACGGCTGTGAAAAATTGCCATAACATAACAAGGGTACCTCTTACTCTCTTAGGTGTACATTCTGCAGCATACGCTGGAACGGTCGCAGATTTAATACCAATACCGAATCCTAAGAAAAATCTTGCTATGAATAAATGCCACCATGTATTGACAAAACCTTGCCATATACATGTAACTGCAGAGATCGAACAAGTCCAGAAGATAACCCATTTACGTCCTACCTTTCTGTTAAAAATATCAGATAACCAACATGCGATTACTGACGCACATAAATATGGGGCACCGTTAATTAAACCTTCGAGTAGGTCCGAATTCTTTAATTTATCTACACCTAATGCCTTAGGGTAGAATAAGTTAGCACCATTAACAACTGATTCGTCCATACCTTGGACAGCAGCTGCCATAGAGCCTAAAGCAATAACTTCAGCTAATTTTCTTGGGAAGTGCCATTTGTTTGTAGCTTCCTTATTTAATCCAATTTTCTCTTCTTCGGATAAAAATGGCATCGAATTAAAATCATTAGGGCTTCTAGCAACCGCTGCAGCTCTTTCGAAAAGGTCGGCATCCATTCCATGTTTACTGGCATAATTCCTACCCATTTGCATCACTTGTTTCTCGGAGTATTGGGATAAAATATTTCCATGTTCACCACCCCCAGGTTGCTCAATTTTGGAATGTAAAGATTCTATATCTGATTGGGCCTTCTTGCGTTCCCCCATACTTGAGGAAGAACTGGTATGCTCAAAAAGGCCATCGTCGTTATTATGTGGTGGTTCACCTTGCAGCATTTTTAATTCGCAATAGTTTTGAAAACAAATTTAGCAATTATAGATTATTCTTATCCTTTTATACATTTCTTACAACCCCACTCCAGGCTTTGGGAATCATCTATTTCGTATTCTCTGATGTTTCTAACGACCGTATTGTTTTGGCTATTAGATATCTACATATTGTCTTTGTTTGCTACAGGTTTGTAGCACTTCTATGGAACCTGCGGCATTCACACTCCATTCTGCACATATTACGTCAATATTGAATTGTCCAATTTGATTTCAGTGAAAATGGCATAACCTCCGGCAAAGTGACGGTAGGCGTCATCAGCATGGAAACCAATATGCTTACAATTATAATTTACAGGGAATCAGCCCAATAATAATAGACTGTTCAGTTAGTTATATGCCGTACATGATATGAAACGTCTATAAATATTTTTTTTCTGAGTTAGAGTCCCCCACCTTTTAATAATCATAATATATTGGGAGGTTTAATTCGCCCATAAATGATTAAAACCTTATTTGGTTTATGTAAGCTGCAGCGGCAATTAGCTGCACAAAAACAGGTCTCCACAAGGATATACATACTGATTAGTGATACGACTGTCTACAATAAGATGCTTACATATCTGGTGGCTCCGTGATATTGAATTTATAGTTAAAGCACATTGCAATGTAACCCTCGGACATGTTACTACAGAATGGTTTTTGCCAGCATGCGTTTTACCAGTTTTAGGTCGTCAAAAATAAGTACATGTCTACGGGTGGTATTGTATATTGGAAGAAATAGATGACTACAAGAATATTATGCAGGTCAATGTACCTTAAATAGAATTTGCAACCCCACGTATTACCAAAAATAGTATTTTCGAGGGAGACTCGCGTGTTTTTTTTTTGGAACTTTTATACTACCATAGTAGGACATAAGTTTTACAATATAATCTTTAGGATCCTTATTTTTGCATTTCATTCAACCAAACATATTTCGAATATTTTGTATACAAATTAAGATATATTTCTTAACTAGTATCTATCATGCAAAAATTTTGTAGCGCAAATTTGAGGATTAGCTGAATCTTGTTACGAGTACGATTTTCCCGAATAAAATTTGAAGTATTTTTAGTTCCTTCTATTTTCTACACACAAGAAAATTTCTACTTTTTTAGAGCTCTATCTGCGAATACTTTTCTTAACTTCTGTATTAAAGTATTTTATGTTTTTTTTTTTATATATACATTTGTAAGATTTGGACAATCTATACCTTTATAATAGCCGTGCTGTAATCTTATATTGATCTTAGACTGTACTATTTTGCCTTCAAAAGTGATATAAAAGTTGATATGTCAAAATTGTAATCTGAGAATCATATTGATGAAGAAAAATATTCGAGCCTATCAAAATATTTTTCGACTAATACCGGTTCGGAATTATCATACAACCGGTAATTCATTTTTAAACAATAAGCAAAAGGCCAAACAGACTTTCAGCAATCAGCAACAGCACTTCAACCCATTTTTAAAACTATTCATATCATTACATTTCATAGGAACACTAATACTCATATTAATTCTTTTCTAAATTGGTTCTTTTTGGTCTCCAATATATTCCTGCTTTTATATATATATATATCAGCTCATCTAGAACACCTGTATCTCTGTTTGTCAGCAGATATTTGACTAAATTCTTCAATAGCTTTCATAAAGAGATAAGTAGACTAATTGAAGTCCATTGTTTGAAGCCAAGGTATGTATATATTCATGCTAGTTGATTATCTCATTATCAACAAGATATTTGAGTTCCTTAGATTCTTCATTACTCTTAATCTCCTTTGTAATTGCTGAATAAATTGAAATTCGATTTGATGTATAGTATTTGCTTAACAATTCCTGGTATTCTATTCTTTGAGCACTCTTATCTTGGAAAGTAATAACACCTTGAAACAAGAAGGTATCCACGATATGATAATGTAATGTAATATTTGGCTGTAGTTTTAAGTTTAGCTGGTATATAAAATATGTAGTTATTAAGGATTTTAAAAATACTGCTTCAGCTTATATATAACAATCTCAAAAAAATGTAACATTTTTATGGTTCCTTCTTTGCCCTTCAATTGAATAGTTACATCCCATCTCCGAAATTTATTTATAGATGAAGACACTATTATTTCAGAGAATCGAAGAATTGGTTTGAAATTTACCCCACTCAAGCCTTTCATTTATTGTTTTTGCAAGAAATTATTGTTATCATATTTCCGTAAAATATGCATGCAGTTTAAAGTATTTGGAAATCACAAATTGTTTTCTTTTTTAACAACGTTGCATTTCCCACATTCGTTGAAGGAAGTTATCGTTCTTAGGTGAATTCTATTTAAGAACGCAGATCGCGTAAAACTGCTAATTCTTATCTTCATCTATTAAATACGAAAAATGGAATAAGTACATTACTGAGAAGTAATATCGAACGTAGTATATCTTTTAAATGTGTATCTAACATCTGGATACCATCTTCTAACTCATACTAAATGGCCCATTAAGTTTACAGCTGCTACCTCGGCATAATGTGAAATTATATTACAGATATATGGATTTCAGTTATTTTTAATGAAATAATTTGTAAACGATTTATTAAACAATTAATTAAAGCATACTGGAACACTTCATATGGAAGAATTAAAAACACTAAATACAGTATATTTATTCAATATGGGAAACTTCTGTCTTCTCGTTCCATTCAGGATTAGTCACAGCTAATCTCTGGTGCTCATATAATGGCTCTTCTGGAGGAACATCACGACGGAGTATATACCTTTGGAAATTATTCCACATGTGTCTCGTTTGCCATTTAGCATGTTGAGTACAACTGACGGAGAATACTTCATCCAATTCTTCTAACGTCAAACCCTTAGTTTCAGGCAAAAACCATAATACTAAAAAGAATCCAACAATATTCCATGCAGCATACCAACCAAAAGCACCTTGAGGCTTAAAGGCATTCATTAATCTTGGCCAAGTGAACGCAAGAATAAAATTGAAGAACCAACATGTTGCAGTTGCAAAACCCATACCTAAATCTCTGATATACAATGGGAATGCTTCAGCAGAATACGTAAATGGGACTGGACCTTCTCCTGATGAATAGACACAAGAAAAGAGATAAATACCAGTAATAATGCATCCAACTCTACCATTAGGATTTGTATCTTGGTCTATAAAGAATCCTGCCATGGTTACTAGAAGGAAAATTGACATTAATGGGAATGTTGTCAATAACAAATTTCTTCTACCAAAATTATCAATTGTATAAAGAGCTGGTATAGCAAATATAAAGTTGATCATACCAAATCCCCAAGATCCCAACATCGCGTTAACTTCGGTGTATCCTGCTTCGACTAAAATAGAACTTGAATAATATGCAATAACGTTAATACCACAGAATTGTTGCATAAACATGACAACCCATGCACCTAATGCACCATTTCTGTTTCTTCTAATTGTGAACATTTCAATCATTCTCTTATATGTTGGAATCTTATATGATCCTTCTTCACTAAGTAAAACATGTTGGTAGAAGATATCTCTAGCTGCAGCTATTTTTTCATGACGTAAAACACACATTGATTCAAAAGACTCAAGATGTCTTCCCTTACCCATCAACCATCTAGGTGACTCGGGAACAAAAGGTACTTGTAGTAAAACAATTATAGCTGGGATACAAGCTGAACCTAACATTAATCTCCAATTAAGTCCTTCACCAATCCCTCTGTCTGGAACATAGTAGAAAGCCAACGAAGCAACATATCCAAACATAATACCAACGGCTGTGAAAAATTGCCATAACATAACAAGGGTACCTCTTACTCTCTTAGGTGTACATTCTGCAGCATACGCTGGAACGGTCGCAGATTTAATACCAATACCGAATCCTAAGAAAAATCTTGCTATGAATAAATGCCACCATGTATTGACAAAACCTTGCCATATACATGTAAGTGCAGAGATCAAACAAGTCCAGAAGATAACCCATTTACGTCCTAATTTTCTATTACAAATATCAGATAACCAACATGCAATTACTGAAGCACATAAATATGGGGCACCGTTAATTAAACCTTCGAGTAGGTCCGAATTTTTCATTTTATCGACCCCAAATGCCTTAGGGTAGAATAAAGTAGCACCGTTAACAACTGATTCGTCCATACCTTGGACAGCAGCTGCCATAGAGCCTAAAGCAATAACTTCAGCTAATTTTCTTGGGAAGTGCCATTTGTTTGTGGCTTCCTTATTTAATCCAATTTTCTCTTCTTCGGATAAAAATGGCATCGAATTAAAATCATCGGGGCTTCTAGCAACCGCTGCAGCTCTTTCGAAAAGGTCGGCATCCATACCATGTTTCGTGGCATAATTCCTACCCATTTGCATCACTTGTTTCTCAGAATATTGAGATAAGATATTCCCACGTTCACCACCCCCAGGTTGCTCAATTTTAGAGTGTAAAGATTCTATATCTGATTGAGCCTTCTTGCGTTCCCCCATACTTGAGGAAGAACTGGTATTCTCAAAAAGGCCATCGTCGTTACCATTTGGAGGTACACCTTGCAGCATTTTCAATTTGAAGTAAACTTTTGAAGGAAAAATTCGATGAAAATTAATGTCTTTTGCTTATCCTTTTATACCTTTCATTTCAGTCTGTGGAAATCGTCAGTTGTAAATTCTTAGATATTTCTAACGACCAAATTGTAGACATCTACGAATTGCCTTTGTTTGCTATAGGTTTGTAGCACTTCCCAAAAAACCTGCGGCATTCCTACAATATACTGCACGTATTACGACAATGTTGGATTGTCAGTAAATTCGATTTCAGTATAAATTTATAAAACCTGTGGTAGAGAAAAAACAGACTTCTATAAAATTCACATCAATCTGCTTATGACTAAGAATAACAGTAGATTCAGCAACTAATAATTAACCAGGATTGTGGTCAATACTTTGAGACCAACGGATTGATTATATGCCGTACTGATATGAAACGTAGATAAGAATTTTTTCATTGTTTGACTCCCCCACTTTTTAAACATTTTCGGAAGATAATTCGCCCCACAAATGGTTTAAGCCTGCTGTGTGATATGTAAGCTGCATGGGCAAATAGCTGCACAAAATCTGGTCTCCACAAGAATATACATATTAATTGGCGATACGACATCATCTACAATGAGATACTTACGTATCTGGAAGGAGAAGTTCGTAATACTAAGCCTTTCGAGTTTCATATATCAATATTACTTACTAAAGTTAAAATGTATTTGGAGAGCCTCGGACATATTTATCCAGATGTTTTTTGCCAATATGCGTATTACTAGTTTTAGGTTGCCATAAATGAGCGAACCATTAACATATTTGCAAAAATAGATGACTGTTTGGGTTTTATGCAGGATAATAAATACTAATAGAATTTGCAGCTCCAGAAATTACCAAAAAGGTATTATCAAAGAAGATCGCGTGTTTTTTCTACATGCTGAACTAAAAGAGAATTTCTTAGAAACAGTACAGAAATGTGAAACCGTCATTAGTTTTTTTATTACTTTCACTACCAAGAAATATTAAAAATTTCTTAGACATTTACTGTAGGGGTAAAACCTTCATTCAGCTTAATTAGTTTATTCGTACTCCACTACCAAGAAATTTTCTGCTTCTATAGCTAGAATCATCTCTGTATTAGTGGATAGTTGCTGTATTACTACCGAAGTATTTTATTCTTTTTTTTTTTTCAAGAGAATTTACAAGTATTAGATTCGATCATTATTGCATTAGTAATATATTGAATTAAATATTGGTCCTGGACCCGTATTTTTTGACTACAAAAAAGTCTAAGTCGGCGTTTCAAATAAAAAATATTTAGAAATATTCCTAATTCTGTTTTTCTCCATCAGATAGAATGTGGTTGTAAGAAAGTAAGATTATCAGTCATCTCCTTTTTCTCGACTAGATCAAGGTCCAATTCGTCAATGAGTTCAAATATATAGATCTCCATGGTTCCTATTACCGTGGGTATGTATGTTTCTATTGAGCATTTAGCATGGAAGATTGAGACCAGCAGGTAATGTCCAAATTTGGTAATTTCGAGGGCGGTCGCGTGCAATAAGGAAATCTGCATTGATGTCTTCTACGTTAGCAGCTAAATGTACTCTTTATTCTGAAACATACCTGAAATTAAACTTAAACATGCTATCAAGCGGGAACAATTTCGGAAAAAGTTATTTATTTACTAAAGGAAGTAACTGTCAGCGTAATTATATTGTTTACAACAAATAATGATCCCGCCTCTGGTATTGGGGAAGTATTTCCGTAACGTAGACGTGCAGTTTAAGGTTATAGACCTGGACAAATTATTTTTTTTAACTAGGTTCCATTACCTCACTTTAGGTTGAAAATAAGGCATAAATATGCTCTTTTACTGGCCTGGCCAGATGTTAATACAGAATTGTGCGCGTAAAACTGCTATATTTTTATTCTTATAATAAATACAAAAAAGATAGAAAAAGTATATTACATATGGTAGTAATTAACGTAACATATCTCTTAAATATGAACCTAACTTCTGGGCACCATCTTCTAAAGCATCCTTGAGAAGATCTAGATCTTGATTAGCATTACCTGAAAATCTTGAGGCAAACTCACGAGCAGTATTTTCTAGATCACTTATGCCATTACCGGATACACCTGGTGCACCTTGGTTTTCATCTTCTCCAAAATAGGATGAGGATGAGATTGCCTGTGCACCTCCAAAAGATTGCAATTTTGTGCGTGCTTCTGCTTTAGCTTGTTCGTCATGAACAGGACCTCTACCGAAAAATTCATCAGAAGAAATTGACTTTTGACCACCATATTTATTTTCTACCTCACCAGTATATTTAGTTTGTTTGACAGCTTTGGATGGAGCTGATTGCAAGTTAGCAGAACCCTGTGTCATACCAAAACCAAGTCTTTGGTATTGAACTGGAGTTTCCTTTACTGGGGCACGTTCAGGCTCCCTCTCAGTGCCTAATTTTAATCCCGTTCTTGGGGTTTCAGTAGACTTAGAGATAGGTGTTGGCTTTGGTTCATCCATTACAGCGCTAGGACTATATCCCAACTTTTTAGCCTCTTCGGCTTCCTGTTTGGCTTTTCTTTCAAATTCATCGAAATCAATCTCTTCTTCTTCTTTCTTATTAATTCTTTTTGATGCCAACCTTGAATTTCTTGGGCCATTACCCTTTCCTGACAAAATAGACTTCTTGGCTGAGGCATTACTTTTCAATCTTGAAGTAGTTGTGGCAGCTGTGTGAATTGGCTTTTTTTGCACAAGATCGTCAGAAGAAGCGTTAGGAGTTATATTTCTAGATGATAATGGAGATGGAGTAGAGTTAATTGGCTTGGTCCAATTGGAGAAAAAATCATCAGTTGATGAATTACTGTTGGAATCATTAATGGATAAATTATCAGTAGCATCGTCTAATGTCACAATATCTGGATGCTTTACGGCATCAGCTTGTGCCTTTTGTTTCAACTTTTCCTTGTACTTGTTGGCAACTGGAGAGGTATATTTGGCTGTCAGATCAACACCTGCGGCCTTGATGTATTGAGATCCTCCGTTCTTTAAGAAGAATTCCTTTGCACCTTTATTACCTCCAAATTTGAAATGTCTCAACTGAATTCTTTGCCAGCTATCTAAGTTAGATGATTTTACAAAGGAAATATGAACTCCCATATTTCTATGTACCGCTGAACATTCTAAACATAAAAAAATACCAAATGGGATTGATGTCCAAGTAGGATTTTTGTTAGCACAATCAAAGCAAACTTGATTGGCTGGATCTTGTTTTAATTTATTAAAAATACTTGCTGCTTCCTCCTTTGTAGCTATGGATCCTGACATTGAGCTTATTAAATTTCCCTACTATGTTGTAATATCTATTAGATACGTAATAGCCGAATCTGATTAAAACTTTTTTGATCGCGTGGATAATTACACAAAAATTCTGATAAAATTACTTAGATTATTATGTACAATGGGGAGTATATATACGTATATGATTAATCAGTGGAATGGTCTTGAACCACCACGAGCAAATTCAAGCACCTTCCATCCTTCAGTTACCTTGTTGTCAAATTCTTCAGGATTTCTGGTTAAAACAAGAGCATAAGTACTTAATTGGATGTGATCTTCCGTACCAGCAGCAATTTCACCAGTCTTAGCCTTTCTATACAAGTGGATTTCTTGGGCACGACAACTTACTACGATTACTGGAATGTCATTTGGTTGTAAACTCTTACAAGTGATGATTTCAACACCACGAATATCCAAAATTCTACCATCAGAAAATAATCCTTGTTGGATAAATTGCTTATTATTTGCTTGCCAAACATTAAATGGAGCTTCACTTAACCATTCTTTTAAAACCTTATCGTCATTTTTAATGTATGCATCTAATAATTCTGGAACGATATAGTTAGTTAAGGTTTTGGTGAAATCTGTAATACGGAAATTTGGATCCATTAACTTGAATTGCTTGATAACCTTAGCTTGTTCAGTTTCAGCGAAAAAACCAGTTACCTTTTCAATAATAGTTCTGATAAGAGAGATTAAACCGTTTTCTGATTCCTCCCACTTTTCATTCAAGTATACTACTGCACGACCTATTGGAGATTTCAACTTGAACTGTTCCCATTTATCATTTATACTTGGACCTGTTGGTTTAGCATCAGTGGCTACTAACTCACCACCAGCATCTTCGTTTTCTTTCACTGGCTTCCAGCCTTTCCTTAATTTCTCTTCTAATTCCTTTTGTCTCAATCTTTGTCTTTGTTCCTTAGTTAAGAATCCACCGTAAGATGTGGAAGAACCATCATCGATTACATCAGAAACATTTTTGTAAACTTTGGTTTGTCTAACTGGTTCAAATACCTTGTCTGCGGCATCAGCTGAAACTCTAACTGTAGTTCTGACACCTTTACCGACTGGAGAATCCCAGGCCTTGACGGCAGCGCCACCCACAACATCGGCAGTTTTCTTGACAACTTTACCAGCAGCAGAACTTCCCTTTTGTGCTTTATCGTATGCTTCCTTGGCCTTCTTGAATGCTTCTGATTCAGCAACTCTTCCAGTTTCATCTTGTAATGCTTTAATATTTTCTTTTAATTCATTCGATTTTTTAACTTCGGCTTTAAAAGTATCAAAGAAAACTTTCAAAGGAGACTGTGGTTGATCGCTATGATTAATTTTAGTATTGTGAAATGCACGGATAAGTTGTGAAGTACCTGATACTCTTAAGCTTTGTTGCTTGTACGCTGATCTTATAATACCTGGTTTCAACATGTCTCAAAAAAAGTATTATTAAATATATAAAGAATAAGAAATAAAAATTGCAAATAATTAAACAAGTCACTTAAGTAGTATTTCAAGTTATTCTAGTACATGCAATCAATTCCTGCTAGACTTCTTCTATCGAATTAACCCCAAGATATGACAGAACCAACGAGTAACAAAAAATTTTTGGATGATGAAAATTTCACATTGGTAAAGACACATATATTGAAAAAACACTATTTATTGTTTATTAAGTTTTTGCCAGTAGTTAACAGCTTTGAAAACACCAACAGCTATGATAGTACTTATAGTTCCTATTTGTAATTGATTAAGAATCCTACTTTGTTTCCTTTCGATAGCTGCTGCTTTAGAATATGGGATATCACCTCTAAATGAAATCATAGTATACATTGGAATCCATGAAATCAAGCTTCCATTGAAGTATTTTCCAAGCACATAATCTAACTTCTTTCTCAGTAAATACCAAATGTTTGTAACTTTGGAAGACATTTCATAGTAATTATCAAGGGCAAGTTTACAAATAACCTTCAAATCCTCGTGCCTAGTTTCCGAATATTGTTTAAATGCTGCTGGAATATTATTATTATTCTTCTCAATTAATTCCATCAAAACTCTAACATCCTCAAAACCACAGTTCATACCTTGTCCATAGAATGGAACCATCAGGTGTGCTGCATCTCCTATTATTATTGCTCTTCCTGTTGGATCATTATATGGGTAAACAGAAACTTGCATAAGCGATCCACGAGGGTTATTTTCATAAGTATCAAGCAAACGTTGCTCACCAATCAACTCCACAGCATCTGGAAAGTTTTCTTTAAAAAATTCAACGAATTCTACACCAGTCTTAATAGATTCAATGACAGACCAAGGACTAAAGAATGTGGATGTAAAAGAGCCATCTTCATTTGCCAACGCTATTAACATGAATTCTTTTCTTGGCCAAATATGAAGGTGGTTTTCGTTAAGATGAAATTTTGACGATGCATTAGGAGAATCATTAGGAGGGATATAAAGTTCTAAGTATTGCATGTCGATATACTCTTGGGAAAAATTCATTCTCATAGACTTTTGCATCTGGTATCTGAATTGAGAATGGGCACCATCAGCACCAACGATATAGTCAAATTCAAAAGATTTTATATTCTCTCCTTCTGGTAATGTCGTATCTAAAAATGAAATAGTTGGTGTAGTCGACTCATTTGACAAATTGCTTAGTTTAATAAGCTTATGATTAAATAAAACATTAATATCTAAGTGACGAATCTCATCTAAAAGATAATCGTTTAAGTATCCCCTGTCAATAGAGTTGATAGCTTCTCCATATAAACCATAAAGTTGGGATTCTTGCGTACCAGATCTATGGTGAATCATCCTTCCTTTCATAGGAATCACATGTTCCAAGATTCTGGTTGCTATTTCATTATCCACGTATTTTAGAGCCCTAATACCTCTATCACTTACAGCTAAATTAATAGAACGTAAACTTCTAGCATTCTTATTTTCTGCCGGATCAGGTCTACCCTCGAATAATGTCACAGAATAACCTTTAGCAGCAAATGCTAATGCAGCAAGACATCCTACAAGACCAGCACCTACGATACCAACGCCTTGATGACTATTTTCTTTATTTATGTTAGACATTCTTCGTTACACTACAAATATTTATAATTAAATACTAACGGTAATCGTATATTAAAGTTACTCATTTATACCATCATTATGCAGGAAGAAACACCACACCACTTCAGCTACTATATTTATTCAACTCGTTAGTTTTCTTTTCCACTTCTTTCTTCAATTCCGTGATCTGAGCTTCAAGTTCTGCGTTTCTTTGAGAGAATTCTTTATTAGCTTTAATTGTATTTTTCAAATTTTGCTCCATACTTAACTCTTCGAACTTGTTCTTCAAGCTATCTCTCTCTGCAGTTAACTTTTCTTTCTCATCGAGTAGTTCATTTGTCCTAGTCTCAAATTCTGCATTTTGTTCTAGAATTTCTTTGTGTGTAACATTGAGATCTTCTAGCTGATGGGTAATCTCTTTTATTTTTTCATTCAAATCGCTTCTGACCTCTTTTAAATTAGCTAATTCATTATTATTATTAGATAATGAATTGGCATAAATAAGATGGTATTCATTTTCGTATTTAATAATAGATGAATTTATCTTAGTAGAAGAGAATATCAGTATACCCTTGAATAATTCTTCCGAATATAAGTACTTTATGAGATCGTCGTTATTTTTTTCCATAATGGTAGCGCTATTTGTTCCAATGGCATTGACGATAAACCTGCCTAAGAAATCAAATCCTTCAAAAATAGTAAAATCTATAATTCTTATTAATGATGCTGTATCTTTAATTGAAGTTGAAAAGAAATTATTTATGCAAGTTCTGTGGAATTCATTCAATGAAATGCCTTGTTTGGTTATATGCAAAAATACTTCAGGGAATAAGTCTTCTAAAGTTCTATTAGTTTTATAAAAGAACTCTGGTTTCAGGAAACTAGCAAATAACTTCTCAATTTTCAACAATATTAACAATACCTCTTCTTCATCTAAGCTGGGTATTGTGGTTAAGTAGTTGGCTATATTCATGATAAATTTTTCTGAGCCCACATCATTTACTGTACAATCATTGGCACTACCGCTATTGATAATATCTAACCTTGTGGAACTGCTTGATGCAACTTCACTCCTATAGTATTGTATTATTTTGTAGCTGTTTTGAAAGTTTGATGGATACTTTTCAGTATTAGTATATTTTTCAGGAAACTTAACACTATGATCACTAGCTTTCTTCAATAAATTATCATAAACCTTTTTGGGGACTTTCTTAGTTCTTAATACTTTCTGGTATACTAACCCTCTTAATTCATCTGGTATGCCATTTTCTATATTTTCTTCTAGTTTGCTAACTTCTTTTAGACGAATATAATCATCGTTACTATCATCAAGAAAAATATACCAGTAATCAGAAGGATTTATGTTATCTCTAATTGACAGCCACTTGCTTTTATACGAATCATCGCTTAATACCGTTCCAAATAAATCTGAATTGTCTTTGATATATGGAGAATTGTACACATAATACTGGCGAATAACAGATATTGTTGACATATTATCGTCTGGTTTGATAGAAATAGCCAGTATTGGTTGATCCTTTCTTGGCGGAAGGGGTGGAGGTGCTTTAATTTCATCTTTCTCGTCTTTGACTTCTAGATCCTGTGGATCAGCTTGTTGAACTTCTACCTTATTGTCCATTTTAAACAATTTTAACGACTATTTGATTCAATGCCATATATATAATCCTGTATTTATTATTATACCTGTAAAGAAAATGAGGGTAAATGTCGTGCGTGGAAATACAAATATATTTCTATGGTAACTATATTTAAATATGCAATAACTAAACAACTTTCCTTTTCTTGAAAGGATTCTTGTCTAATTTATCAAGAAGGCTAAGCGAATTTCTGGAATCTGACTTCTTATTGTTTTCAGTTTCAGATACACTCACTTCTACATCTGAATTAGATTCTCGCTTAGGCTCGTTAGAAGTCGAGTTATCAGATAAGTTTAGATTAGTTAGATCATCATACATAATATCTGATTCACTTATATCAGGTGATTTGGTAATGCCTATATTATGTTCAATTCTAAATTCTTGATTTTTGGGTCGAGAAGTTTCCAGTTCACTAGTGACTTTCTGATGTTTCTCCTCAAAGATTTTTATTTGACCAAATACTTCACTCTGTTCAGAGTCTTCATGTAATAAGTTGGTATATTCTACTAACTCAAATATCAACTTTTTTTCTTCTTCATCGAATTGTGTATTTTTCTTTGAAAATGTATCATTTAAGAATTGAACTACCGAATAGTTAATATGCTTATGTGCTAAAATTTCATTTAAGGTATCATTGACAAATAAATGCTTAGGATTCTTTTTATGATTCTTTATAGTATCCTGAACCTTCGGATCTAAAGTCCTTTGAGTTGGTTCTGGAGTCGTTACGGGGTTATTACCAGGATCCTTTTGAAAATTGAATTCTATTTCAGTCTCTACACTGTCAGGCTCCCCTTTTACATCTTTTGGAAGGTACTCTATTACTTCAATTTCATCATCAGACTCATCTCGATTTGGTTGCGGAGTAGAAGATTTTGATTTCTTCATCTGCTCTTCATGAAGCATTAAAAGCAAATTTATTAATTCCTTTCTCATCTTATTTCTTTCTTCTGCTAAGAAGAATAATCGGGCACCATATCTCAGTTGTGAGCTTTTCCAAAGTCTTTCACATTCATTAATATTACTTAGCCATTTTCGAACGTTATAGATTACATGAATACCACAGTCATTAAAATTATTTTGCTTAGGAACTTTAGCATTTTGAACGCGAATCTGATCTCTTTGTATTTCGACATCAAATTTATCTTTGCAATAATCAATTAGGACTTTTTTAAGAGGCAAATGAATATTTGTATGCTTTTGACTCAATGAATCAAAGACGAAGATCTCAGCTCTGGAAGATTTTTCTTTCTTCTTAGATTTTGGCGTACTCGCTCTATCAGTAGGTTTTTCTTCTTCGGCCAAATTTGGAGACATGCCTTCTTCTCCTGTGTCAGAGGCATCTATCAGAGATGTGCTGTTTGTCAAATTTATAACATTTTCTTTGTCGTCTTTTGCTTTTTGTAGTAATTCTGGCAACCCTCTAATAATGCAACAATACCAATGCGCAAATTCATTAATTGGTATTATAATATAAGAATATGACATTAGTTCAACTTTGTTTAACCATCTCTTTACGTTTTGATAGGGATCAGGTTCATCTTGATTAGCAGTTTTTTCCATCATTTTGTTAAAGAAAAAAGAATTAAATGCATAAATACTTTCTGGTTGTATTGCTCCGTTTTTGATAGCGTTTTCCACTTCATACTTTATAAAAAAATCAATAATAGAATCATTAATCCACTCATTATTGTATAATGTTTTAAAGTCCAGATAGTTTATTGTAAATATTTTATTATCCAGAAATTTATGTTTCAATGGAGGATCAAAGGATGCAGGCGTTTCGAGAACTTGATCATCATCTAATGACCCATCAGATTCTACCAAGTAATTAACATTTGATCTAGTTCTCCTTTTTTCGTACATATTAGAGGGACTTATTTTAAGTATCTTTTCACTTTCTGGTATCATTTTACTTTCTGGTATGCTTTCTCTATCTACCATTTGCTCAGTTTTCTTTTCAATATAGGGAGAGATCTCATTATCAGGAGTATATCTTGTCGTCAATATATCATTCCTTAATCGAATTAAATCGTCGTTGCTGTAACGCTTCTTTTCAACTAGCCATCTTTTTGTCTGAAAGAAATCCCATAGACGTAGGTCATCATATCTATATATCACATAAATATATCCAAGGTTCTTTAATGCCACTAGAATGCGATGGTCTCCAAACTTAATGCTTTCAACCTGTGTTTCATGAATAGCTAATTTGTCAATTATTGATTGGCCCCTAGTAAATACAATATAATTGCCAGCTATTGGAATGTACATCTTGATTGATGAATTGTCGTCACTTTTAAAAGTATGGCCATTTTTATCAACTGATGAAACGAACATCTCTAATTTAGGGTTGGCACGAATAATACTATGAGTTAACACTTTTGATCCTGATACGTCCTTCACATACTCCATATCAATATCGATAAAACTATATGAATTACCTCTCTTTGTGGGGGACTTAGGTACTTGATGCTCCAATTGGTTCCGAATCCTTTCTGACTTTTTAATTAATTCAGATGGTGAATAGATCTCCCTTAAATTATTTTTATCTGCGTTATAAGGACTCTTGTCTTCTTGTCCAGTTAAGTTATTGATTGGAATTGGACTACTGCCAACTCTATGTCTGGCTTTATTTCGGCTTAAAGAAGAAAATTTTTTCTTCTTTAGCCTAGATAACCCTTCTTCACTCATATATGTGTATGTGTGTGGTTTGAGGCTAACCTAATTATGCTATTTAAGTAAATCTAATGATTGTTAAGATTTGTAGTGATCAGCATGCAAAACCGCGATGCTACAAAATATTTTAGTTTAGTGAAGGTATTTATAAAGCATCAATACAACTACAATTGTAACAGTATACTAAGAATTAAGTTTACGTATTGTAAACTTAGTTGATAAGTTTTTTTCAGAAAGGTTTAAGTTTAGAATGGTGTTGGAGTATTCTTGATGTTGCATAAAATTTCCTTTATTTTTATGAATGGTTAAACGATGAAATTTCTTGATATATAAGAAGCTAAAATCAGAATATGTATATATACTATAGACAGTATGGACGTAATTAATTGGGGTGGCCAGACCATCTATTGTAGCAGAACCACTACCTGGATTAAAATCAAATCGTAAGTCGTGCACATTGCGATCCTCAGAAGGTTTTGAGACAAGTTCGGTGGCAATAGAGTAGAAGAACAGAGAAACTTAAATAGACTTAGTAGATCACCAATTGGTATTATAATTGTTTATTTCATTGTAAACTAGAAACAGCGTATAATATTCAAAATGGTATGTTTAACTCGTGATATTCTTTGAAGTTATATTAGAGAAATACTAACATCACTATAGGGTCAAAGTCCTTCAGGTATGCCAGGAGGCGACAACGTAAATAAGAAGAAAGATGATAAGAAGAAAGAAAAGCCTAAGTATGAACCTCCCGTGGAGTCTAAATTTGGAAAGAAGAAGAGAAAGGGCCCGGATACTGCAGTGAAGTTGCCAAGTGTGTATCCTAACACAAGATGTAAATTGAAGCTTTTAAAATTAGAAAGAATTAAAGACCATTTATTATTAGAGGAAGAATATATCACAAACCAAGAAGCATTTCAACCAACAGAAGCCAGACAAGCAGAAGAACGTGAAAAGGTAGATGAATTGAGAGGTTATCCAATGTCTATCGGAACCTTGGAAGAAATTATTGATGATGATCATGCCATTGTTTCAAGTACTGCTGGCTCAGAATATTATGTGTCTATAATGTCATTCGTTGATAAAGGATTGTTGGAACCAGGATGTTCTGTTTTATTGCATCATAAGACTGTATCGATTGTTGGTGTTTTGCAAGATGATGCTGACCCTATGGTTTCAGTAATGAAATTGGACAAATCTCCTACAGAGTCTTATGCCGATATTGGTGGTTTAGAGTCTCAAATTCAAGAAATTAAGGAAGCTGTTGAATTACCATTAACACATCCAGAATTATATGAGGAAATGGGTATTAAACCACCTAAGGGTGTCATTTTATATGGTGCACCAGGTACAGGTAAAACATTATTAGCGAAAGCTGTCGCAAATCAAACTAGTGCAACATTTTTGAGAATCGTTGGTTCTGAATTAATTCAAAAATATCTTGGTGACGGTCCAAGATTATGTAGGCAAATTTTCCAAATAGCAGCTGAACATGCTCCTTCCATTGTATTCATTGACGAAATTGATGCCATTGGTACTAAGAGATACGAATCTACTTCAGGTGGTGAAAGAGAAATTCAAAGAACTATGTTAGAATTATTGAATCAGTTAGATGGTTTTGATGATAGAGGTGATATAAAAGTTATTATGGCAACCAACAAAATTGAGTCTTTAGATCCAGCATTAATCAGACCAGGTAGAATTGATCGTAAGATTTTATTTGAAACTCCAGATTCGAACACTAAAAAGAAGATTTTATCCATTCATACTTCTAAGATGAGTTTAGCTGATGATGTTAACTTGGAAGAGTTGGTTTTATCTAAAGATGAATTATCTGGTGCTGATATCAAGGCAATGTGTACAGAAGCAGGTTTATTAGCGTTGAGAGAAAGAAGAATGCAAGTCAAGGCTGATGATTTTAAGGCTGCTAAAGAAAGGGTTCTTAAAAACAAGGTTGAAGAGAATCTTGAGGGATTATATCTTTAGAATTCATATAAGTATATACTACTAATTAACAATCATAAATAATAATATTTATGTAACCTAGGTTTCAAACCTTAATCATTTCTGTTCTGTAAAATTCTTAAAATGTAGAGGAATAAGTTTAATAAATCCAAATACAAGGTAATGGTGGCAATCACTTCGTCGTCTAAATGTGCTGTCTTCATGATTCTCTGAGTGTCGATAAGAACGTACACACAGAATAAGAGAGCCCCAAATCCGGAATATACTAAATCCATACCTTTAGAGTGACCTGGAAAGAACATCATTACAAATCCCCAGCCAATTAACGTCCAAAGTCCAATTCCAACAATCCCTTGCCATTGAGTGAAGTCGTACTTTGTTTGGAATGCAAATAACGTCAAACCAATGAATATGATGAAAGTCAAAAGCAACGCTTCAACAACTATTCCTGTTTCTACAAATGCAGTGGCAAGACCTACCATATATGCTTCACATAATGTAAAACCTGCTAGTAAATAAAGGTTCACAGGGTAGGATCTAGCTTTGAAGAATGAACCTATTAAGAACCCAATAGATCCCACAAGGGAAACAAAAAACAACCACATATTATTGAAACACCATGCTTGCACAGAAGAATTGGAGCGAATTAAATAGCCAACCATCACAGTACCAAGAACTTGGACAGAAAGTAAAGCATATACCTTCCTTAAAAATAGATGGCGAAGAGGTAATTCGCATGAAGCAACATCAACAGAGTACTTAAAATCATCAGGAATATTGTCCCCAAATTGTCTGGGTTGTTGATCTTGTTCTGGCTCGTATGATGGTGGATTTCCTTTAGGTAATGCAGTATAATCACACGACATATTTTTATTTATATTAATTAAAAGAATAAAAGGAAGGCTTTAAATCCTATAAAAAGTGACCCTGAATTAAAGCGCACAAAATTTATAGCAGTATATTAATCTAAAATTATACCGAAAAATGGAAGATTCCAGAAATATATATCAATTGCACTTCATTTTATAACGTTAGAAATTGAAAGTTAATGATTGTCTTAAATGTTTAGAAATTATAATTTGTAGAAATATTTGCATAATAATTGAAAAATTAAACATATTTGATAAAAACATAAAAAATTATGAAAATAGTATTTCACTCATTTCTCTCCTAGAATGAATTTCTCTTTCTAATTTAAAACAACTTAAGCTTGAAAGTACTATTTCTCTATTTCGAAGGATTTTACAATTTTCATTTGGTCCCGATCTGAAGATATTTAAAACAGATCATTTATCGTTAGCAAATAGTTTTGGTGGAATCTACAGTCCCATAGACTTGAAAAATACTAACTTCTTGACTTTATTGAAGGCTAGATACAAAGTAATGCAAAATCCACGCAAAGAATATATACGAAATCTTACAAGACTAGAATATTTGGGCAAATTTGTCTTTAGGGAGTACACATTCAGATTATTTTTATTGCAACTTCAAAAGAGTGAAGGTAGTTTCTTCCGGATGACCAAATTGGTTAAGAGAAACATAGTTACGAATAAAACCATAGATATGGATCTTTACTTCCAATTCCAAGAGGGAAAACCCTCGTTTTCAGCCGAAAATATTCTTATCACATCAAGGATTAGTAATAACAGAATTAAGACAATTCATTCGTTTTACATTTATATGGGGTTGAAGTATTTGGAAAATAAAACTCAATTCAAATTAATTACGATTGAAATATTGAAGGATCTTGGTTTTGATAAAATAAACTACTTCATTACAAAAGATATAGTGAACGGTAATATTATCAATGACGAAACTCTATTATTAAGGAAAATAAGTAAAAGAATAAAATTCTACATTCCTAAAAATATTCAGACTAACCCAAGAATATTTAGTTCCATCGTTCGGCCAAAGTTATTACCCTACAAGTCAACACGACTACCACCGTTACCAAAATTAGCTCAACCTGAGTATTCTCAGGATTTATTAAAGTTAGCATTGTTAAATCCATACTCATCAGTGGTTAGTGTGAAGAATATAGCAAGGACAAAGAAAATGAGCGATGCCTTAGATGCATATGGAGATATTGTCCTAAAGAGAGTTTCATTTGAATTCTTTTTGACAATTTTAGAAAACGATATTAATCATATTAGCATATTCACCGACCATCTCTTTATGAACTCCAACTTATTATTTGGTCGATTAGCAGAAATTTATGAACTCGACAAAGGACTTAACAGCATTAACCACCATGAGGAATTGAAAGATAATCTTCGATACAGTATGGAAATTAATCGTGAGAAGACAATATTTGAATTATATGGCGATCTCTTTGAAAGGGTGGTTGCTGTATTTTATTTAGACAATCCCAATGCATGTCAAAAATGGCTCTTTGAAATTTTTCAGTTAATATATCTGACTCTCTTAATCGACAAGCATGATGGCAAAATTCTAGATAAAGAATATTTTCAAGCAAGCGTGAAAAAAGAGTCTTTCAAAGAGTTCAAGTTTTTATAGCCTTAATATCTATTTCCTGATCATCCTTTGGCTTACTTGGTAATTTAGGAGCACCAACTTTGACTGATTTTTTCATACGAAGAACAATAGTATCCTTGAATGCAACTCTTTTTCTACATAAGGGACAAAGCCCCACACCATTTTTACCTCTAGTCTGTCCACGAGCATTAGAACTAGATATACTCATTTGTATACACTCCAAACAAAATATATGCCCACACGATGTAGTTGTTGCCAGTGTAATTTCGTCAAAGCAGATGGGGCATTGAACGTCTATTAACCTTTTAGTCATATTTGGTGGGGGTGTCTGATTTAACAAGTTTTGAGTTTCTTTTCTAAACTCGAGAATTTCAACGTCGTCATCTCCTCCATCCGATTCTTCTGATGATAAAGATATGACATATTCTGGCTCCATTTCAGGGATCTCACTTAATGGTTTCAGATCTCAATAGTTAATCAGTTATATCAAATTTCGCAATTGAGTTAAATCTAATCTAGTTTTTGTGTCACACACACCTCATTTTGGACCATACACACTTGCTCGGGATCTGCTCATTTCAAATGGCTGGTGTAAATATATAGCATAGTAAAATAATAGCAAATTCTAATAGGAGTGAAACGTAACTCCATAGTGATATTAGGGAATTCTTTTAGAGTAAGAATATGACGTTCGATCATAATAATCCTTTGCTGGTTTCGTTACCTTACACATTTAATAATACCAGTGATTATCCCACAGAAATATTGGCCAATAGGTTTCAAGCTTGGCGCTCCATCATTAAGGACCTTGTAAACTACTTGAAGGAATATGCCAGTGTTCAGGAGGAGATTGTGAGACAACAAATGAGGCTCCAACAGGCTGTTGGTATTTCAACATCTACTGTTTCTAGTAATAATAACTCCCATGACAGTCATAAGGAAGATTTGAATGCGATAAACAAGTTTTTTTTGCCTATAGGAAATGGTTCGATTCAGGATCTACCAACAATATTAACGAAGTATCATCAGACTAATTATACTAATGCATCGAGGACACTTAAGGAGCTTAATTCGTTAATTATCCCCAAGTTGGAGAATCTAAGAAAAGATCTTTTGCTTAAAATAAAAGAAATTAAGAATCTTCAAAATGACTTTAAAAATAACTTGGGAAAGGAATTGAATGAAACTAAGCACTTATTATCTCAGTTCAACCAAGCAATAGAAAGCTCTAGCCATCCGAATACAAACTTCTCGGGACAGCACGAAGTAGATGCTGGGAAAAATGATCCCTATTTAGCTAAGGTTAAACTTGAGAGACAATTGAAGAAACAGTTGAGTGAAGAGAACTATCTTTATGATGCCTACACTAATTTACAAACTGCAGGTGGTAAGTTAGAGTCTATTGTAGTCCAAGAGATCCAAAGTTACTTATCGATGTTTTTAAATTTATTGCATACAGAAAACCAAACTATACCTGACTTTTTATTTCCAAGTTTAAGCAACGGTTTCCTTGCCAAAGAGCCCACTTTTGAATGGGACTCATTTATCGAAAGAAATGTTCCAAATTCTAGTAACACAAGCCATAGTTCATCTGGTTCATTTATTGACCTTTCATTTCCAACAAGAAAAGTTTCCGATTTGAAAATTCCAAATTTTGATTCGCCTTTGAATATAGTCGTCAGAGAGGGCCACTTAGAAAGAAGATCCAAATTTCTCAAGAGTTATTCTAGTGGTTGGTACGTTTTGACATGTACTTATCTTCATGAATTCAAAAATTCGGACCATAAGAAGGACCCTCATCCGGTGATGTCTCTTTCTTTAGATTCATGTACTGTTACTGAACATTCAAAAGATGACGGAAAGTCTAGTGGGGCTTATAAGTTTATTCTCAGCTCTAAATCGTCAAATGGTTTAATGCACAGAAATCATAATTGGGTATTCAGAACGGGTACCTACAAAGAAATGATGGAATGGTATGATCTGTTGAAAAAGTTGACTGCTATGGCGGCACCTTCATCTAGAGCTAAATACCTTAGGAGTCAAGAATCAAAACCTCGCTCTTCGCATGAAAGCTTCCGTGGATTATCCAGAGTTTCAAGTGTGAGGACAGGTGCCACAAATATAAATTCGCTTAAAACTTATTCTACTAGGAATTCAGAGAGACCTGTTAGCCGTACACACGAATCGATAAAATCTGGCCTTTTATCTATAAATGGCTCTACCACCAATCCTAATGGTGTTTCTTCGACTTTTTCCGAAAAAGACAATCAATCTCCAAGATTGAATAATATGATCAACAGTGATGGTACGATAATTACCCCTGTAGACACAACTGACTATAGCAAAGGTGCGGAAACAAACCCCGACAAAACTCTTGATGGATTAAACACCCCAGATCGTCCTTCTAGTTCAACATTTTCTCAAAGTCCGTATGTAACCCAGGATCTGAATTTTCAGACTAATTTTGCAAGTCCTCAGCAGCCTTATCAAACTTCAAGTGGAATGAGCTCTCCAACTCAACCAATTCTACTTAATGGCCAACTGCCAATTTATATTCCTTCAAACCAAGTTCAGCAGATTTATGATCCTGTTAAACAGCAGTATTTTATTATTACACCTAGTTTACCAGGCTTGGGCCAGAGCCATTTTGGTGATCAACAGCAATATGAACATTTCAATTCACAGGGCCAACAGCATCCTGAACCACAATATTTCCAAACTAATCCTCAGCATGTTTATACTTCATCATTTATTCCTTCTCAGCCTCAGCAAGTCCTTAAGGTTAACGGTCAGGGTTATGTTCCAACTCTGCAAGATTCACAAGAACCATCTAGTCCTGATTTGAATAATAATGTTTCTAATGGTAATATAAGATATGGCGTTAATATTTCTGATACTCAGGATGAAGTTGTCACTCTCAAAAGTAATTAGCATGATATAGTAAAATAGAAGCTCTTTAAGACATTAGACTTATAAACTATTACATAAACCAAATTCTATTTAAACAGAGTAATAAAATCATTAGATACTACAATTTTCAGATTTCTACATCCAATTGGCAATTCATTTAAAGATGATTAAGTATATTGACGACTAATATAACATGATAGAATAACTTAAGTGTAATGATTTTAAACAACAACACCAGAGTTAGAAGCAATACGTGGCCATAAATCAGCACATTCCTTGGCAACTGGACCAGTGATGGCAGAACCCTTCATTTCACCCTTTGGATTGACGATGACACCGGCGTTATCTTCGAAGTATAAGTAGACACCATCCTTTCTTCTCCATGGTCTAGCTTGTCTGACAACAATAGCTGGCATGACCTTCTTTCTTAATTCTGGCTTACCCTTCTTAACGGTGGCCATAACCATATCACCGGCGGAAGCAGCTGGTAATCTGTTTAATCTAGCACCAACACCCTTGACGGCTATGACATATAAGTTTCTAGCACCAGAGTTGTCACAACAGTTCATGACAGCACCAGTTGGCAAAGCCAAAGACATACGGAATTTGTTACCTGAAGCACCGGATCCAGACATAATGTATTATAGTATAATAGGTATACGTTAAAAGTATAATTTTTCAGACATTTAAGTATATAAAAAATTTCGTTAGAGGGTAGGTGTCGATGCTCACGGTAAGCGAAAAAAAAACATTATTACACAAAAATCAATTTCACATTTCAGGTCAAATGCCCTAATTATTTACACGAGCACGTGATGGAATATATTGCGAACCCTGAATTATTTCTATTCCATGCCAAATGGAACCCCGCGATCAGAATATCATTGATCTGATCTTTAAACTGCAATAAACAATGAGCGCCAGTGAATCACCCCCTTTCAGACACGCTATACGATAAATATATATCACGTTAATGAATTTGGGTATTTATGATAAATACTAATATATAAAAATATAAGATCATGAAGCCCTTCACTGGATAATCTTGATCCTTAACAAGTGTGCCGATGGATATCCGCGGGGTCTTACGATCTGAATGAAAGCGGCATCTTGTGTGAGAATTCAGTTCGATAAGGGAAGAGCAATTCGTTCACTTGCATATGCCACAAAATCGGATCACCCGTCTCGTACTTGAGAGCCGAATTTATCTTTAACAATGCTTGAATATGTATTAGTATTATATATTATATCAATTAACTACTTTAAGGGATCCTGGGTTTCGTGTCATCATATCCGGCAAGGAGCCATTACTAAGTCTCCGTCTTCCTTGCTCAGAGCCTAAGTTTTCGTCGGCCATTTCGAAATAAAAGCCATCTTCGGTTGTATTACTGTATGATTCTGTATGATCACCTTTTGAAGGTTCTCTTTGGTGCCCACGTACTGCTGGCTGACCATAATATGGACCAGTGAATACATCAAGTTTTTCATTGGCTGGTCCAGATAATGTAAATTCATCGTCTCTATCTTCTGAATCTTTCCGTCTCTTGTAGCATAAGAAAAATATGACTCCAGCTATCAAAGCAACCCCGACTACAGAGCCAACAACAGCACCTGCAATACCTCCAGCAGACAAGCCGTGACTTTTAGAAGCTTTTTCTGAGCCTGAGTCTTTGGTGGTACCTGACGCCAAATCACTTGGACTAGACGAAGTTTCTGTTGCACTAGAAGACGTTACAGATGGTGAATGTGTATAAAAAATTGTCTCTGTGACCACAGAATTGCTTCTTGTAGCTATCACCACACTCGTTGAGCCGGATGATTTGCTTGATGAAGATGAACTCAACGAAGATGCTGTTGAAGATGAAGATGCTGTCGAAGATGACGATGACCCCGAAGACGTTATGCTATTTGATGATGAGCTACCGTTGGTCGAGGACAGTGAGCTAGATGAGCTGGAGCTAGAACTGGAGCTCGTTGATGAAGTCGTGGATGAAGTCATGGATGAGGAACTTGACGAGCTGGAACTTGACGAGCTGGAGCTTGAACTAGATGTGCTTGTACTGGTAGATGAGCTAGAGCTAGCTTGTGTGGAAGCACTGGAATCAGCATAAACCAAAAAATATCCATTACCTCCACAGTTCTCTAAACCATACCCTTGGCAAATTGTATTACAATTGGAATCGTCTACTTGTTCTGATGACATGGGTATAGTGTTTCCACAATAGCAATATTTTCCATCCATTAATCCTATGACACCAGTATCACAAGTTTGTTCACAATGCAATGAACTTTGGTATTGGTACTCATCGCTATAAGAAAGCAAAGACAGTATAGATGATTCCTTGAAACATCCAACCTTCGAATAAGCAGCTTGCACCACTACTAGATAGTATACCAAATGAGTTAAAAGGTAAGATTGTATCATGTGAGGAAAACAGTCGAAGTAATTCACAATATCAGTCTAGTATACACCCTCTAGAATAGAAAGCTTGTATGAATAAGTCCTCGAAGTCTACTGTTGTGATAAGGAATATAATTCAATCTACAAGAAAATAACGAATTTTCACAAACACAGGGGCGTGGTTATAAAAATAAATTTTGTGAGTCGACTTGCTTCTCGGGTCCCGAATTGTCAACATCGGTACTGCATATTAGTACTGCATTTCAACACTTGACAACTTAGTTTACGTAAGACCATGCGAGAATTGTAGCCTTGGTATGATCCGGAGGAACGACTACACCACTAGCGCCAAAATTTCATCTATAGCATTGACGAAGGATAACACTGCCTTGGAATTAACAAATAATATACTGGTATGAACCAAACGGAAACATAATCTATGAAAGTATTAAGGGTTAAAAAACAGTTAATCCACGATAAAAACCCCTCACACTTATTAAACTTTAATAATAGATTTTATTATTTTTTAGGTTATATCCAATAAAATTATGTAAAGTCAAGAAATAGCGCAAAAGTAGCCAAAATTTATAAATACATAAATAAATTTAACAATACTGAATAACACAATAGTGCTAGTGGGGAATGTACTCATGAGATGACATTTCCTAATTAAAATTAGAGGAAACATTTTTAGAGAATTTCATCTTAATTATTACAGTATTATGTATTTGATGATTTTGTGCAAGGTATTACTCAGTTCAACTAGTAGATAATCTAATATGTAGAAATATTAATATTCTGATTATAATGTGTCTAGACTCAAGTATATATATTAATGAAAGTTACAAAGCTCTTTAATAGTGCCAATATAGAATTCACTCTACAGTTCACAAAGTAAGATAATTTGGAGTGCATGCACCAAAAACTATCACTATAAAAAAGACATCGAGAACGCAAATTTAGTAAAAGTTTTTTAATATTATGGGCAAAACTAAAATTATTGGGACTAAGTATTTATATAGTTCCAGCTTAGTATATTGTCCAGAGATCACTATGCCTTTTTCGCTAACCACGATCATAAATATCCGTAGATCGTTGTTTGATAGTAGTTGGGCAGACATATATTTTCTGTAGATAAGATTTTAACATCTTAATGTAATATAAGCTATGGAGTAATTTTGTATCCAAATCGAATGAATTTAATTCCCATAGTTACACTAAAGAAATATTCCATTTCTGTTTTATAGGAACAAATTTGTACTGTAGAGAATGAGATTAAAATTCGCATAATTTTGATTTGGAGATTAATTATCGATTAGCAACACTAGATTCCATGTCAGGTGAATCTATAATAACCTCTATAAAAGTATTGGAGAATATAATAGATGGATACAAACAAGATGTTGTCGATTTATCAATTCCATCTATAACTGATCCTCTCGATAGCAAGACCCAGTCTCCTTATATCGATGTATTTAAATTGGAGTTGATTAACAATGAAATAATTAAACTTAAGAAAACTTTACTAAAGTTTAAAGGGAATAAAACCTATCCAGTCATATCAAGTAAACTAGATGATTTAGCAAGTCTAGTTGACGAAAAGTTTTATGTCAATAACAAACAAATCGAAGCGTATGAAGAAAGTTTGATAGAAAAGATAGAAGACAAACCCAGCGAGAACGAAGACACAACTCAAATAGGAATACAGAAGATAGAAATTGAAAAGGAAGAAGATTTAAATTCTTTACGTCACAGATTGTTATCAAATGGAAAAAAATACAACCTCTTAGATGGCAATGAAGCAAATGATGAAGATATGAATAAATACCATGAATCATTTCAGAACGAAATATTAAACGATTTAACAGACCTTTCGAAAACTTTGAAAGATTCAGCACTTAAATTCTCTTCGAAATTGTTCGAAGACGCAAAGGTGGTATCCGATACAGAAAAGAATATGATTGAGAATTCGTCCTTTGTTGGAATGGTTAGTGGAAACCTTAATAGTTATCTAATGGATAAGTCAGGAAATAAGATAAGTCTTTTCTGGGTGTTGAAAGTGTCTGCCACCTTATTTCTATCCTTCATAGCCATTGTAATGTTGATTAAGATTTTACCACATATGTAACACATATGTAACTTACTCACTTCACCCCGTCATTTATATATACAGTAAGTACAACAGTATATTATAGAATGATATATAAATATGTATATTAATATGAACAAAGAAGAATAATATTTTAATAATGTTTTAAAGTCCGTAAAAGTAATATGAAAATGAGTTTGTCATATTTCAAAAGAATATAGCCCATTAAGATTTTGTAAGACATAATTTAACCCAAGAATACATAAAGAATTAAACTTGACCATATAATATCCTGAACAAATAAAGTAAAAAATATGAAACATTCATCTGAATGTTTAGATACCTTCTAAAATAGATGGATTTCTGTTTTGGAGTGATTGCTTTTGAAGCTCATCAGTTATAAGCTCAGTGTCAGAAAAAGACTGATTAGAGTTATTATCAGAGTTATTAATCGGTTGATTCAATACTTGATTCTGAAATTGTCTTGGTAAGTTTCCACATCTGTCTTTACCAAAGTTGATTTTTAAATTCTTATAATCTTCAAAAGATTTTATACCATCGATAGCCTTGATAGCATTAGCGATATTAACAAAATTTATAAAGGCACAATTCTTTTCCTCTAAGTAATTTATCTGTTCTATTTCTCCAAACTTCGAGAAATCATCTCTTAATTTCATAGAATTATAATACTCAAAGTCAGTTATATTTCCAATATAAATATTTCTGGACGCACCATTGGAAACAGCTAAAGACAAAGCGTTAGATAAAGGACCAGAATGCTTACCCCAGCCAACCTTAATTCTTCTATTATGAATTGTTAATCCATGCAATTGGCACATGGCAAAGAATTGAGCTGCAGCTATAGGATCAATGAAAGTAATAAAGCATACATGTCTTTCCTTAAGGAATCTAATACTTTGCAACAAACCTCCCCTGACAACATTACATATTTCTTCAACTGAAGAATCTTGATGTAAGTTACCTAAATAAACGGTTCTATTTCCTAGATTATTAGCACCACCTGCTTGCGTTGCAATTTGAGCAGCAGCGGCAGATTGTTGAACCAAAGCGGAAGAAATAAACTCTCTATCAGCTGCAGTTACGATATGTTCCATTCCAGGTGCTAAACCCAAATACTGGGCAGCATTATGCTGTTGAGTCTTCGTGATGAAAGCACATCTATCTTTACCATAAAAGCACTTTTTGTCTAGATATTTTTCCTTCAATGGAAGGTTTGCTACACATCTAATAGCACTTAATATAGATAAGAAGTGAATAAATGCAATACCTTTTTCTGGAATGATCTTAATGCAATCGATTATACCATAACAAGACAAATCATCTCTCAAATCTTGTTCAGTTAGGATACCTCCATTAACAGGGTTATTTAAATTTCCTAAGTAAACGTTTCTTGTAGCACCATCTCTTTGAATAGCCTCCATTACTGCAGGTAATATTGGACTATTCTTACCCCAACCAGTTCTTATATCATGTCCTTTTATACTAAGTTTCTTTAAAATACAATCAGAATGGAATAATAATGCTGACTGATGGTCAATAAATGAAATAAAAGCACAATTCTTAGCTGGAAGAATTTTAACGTTCTCTAAAATACCCGATCTTACATAGTCCAATAATTCATTAGGCTGTATATCAGAAGGAATGTTTCCAAGATAAACAGTTCTTGATGGTGCAACTGGTGCATTATTATTGTTGCCTGATTGACCGAACATCATTTCATTTTGGTTATTTGGTGATGCAACTAAATTATGAACACCAGGAGACATAGTCTGAGAACCTAAACTACTAGGCATGTTTGGATTCATTGGAGCAAATTGATGTTGAGCGTTCAACATATGCATGCCATTCTGGTTTTGCATGGCTAAATTGTCATTAGCCAAAAATCCTGAATCATCACCATAAAAATCGTTATTGGAGTTACTACTTTCAGCTCCATTAAAATTGAAAGAAGGTTCACCTTGTGAATATTGTGAATATTGATCGTATGAATTTTGACCTTGGTCAATATTTTGGTTGACATCTGGGTACATCAATTGTTCTTCTGATCCTTGTGAGTAATATGGCGGGTAGAACGGTTGTCCCATATATTGCTGAGGAACTCCTTGAAATGGATCATAGTATGTCATGTTGATTAATCAAGATTTATCTAATATAATTCAATAAGAACTCTAATATTCAAATATAATGCAAACTCAAGCAAATTAGGTTTTAAATATTGCCTTTAAATCGTGATAAATCGTCTAAGCTTATGTTTTCTATTAAGTATATCCAAGAAAAAGCACAAACTATTTTACAACCAAATGAGTGAAATAGTTATCGAATTAAAAATAAAATTATGTTGCCTGGAATTGAAAATCGAATAAAAAAAATCAAATCAAATCTTGTAATAACCTAGATCCTGAAAACGAAATATAAAAACAATTAACGTGTAAGTTTATACAAATATTTATGCAGCTATGAATTCTGCCTAAATATATTAATACAACTATATTTATTTGAAATGTGGAATAATGACCGATTTTCTCACTAAATAATTGGTATGAAATTTTTTTGATCTCTGCGCTCTAAGGAACCTCATGAAAAAATCTTCCCTACCGTCGCACGACCATGATGCAAAAAAATATGGAGTACATAGTTATAACGTCTATGCTACATATATGTATACTAAGGATTTATGCTAATCCGAACTGTAATCAGTATCCGCTCCTGATTGTATCCGAGCCCCTTTAGGTGAACCAGAGGTCTCTGATTCATCTGAGCTATAATCTGTGTCTTCATTCATTGCATCAGGTGACACTGGGTCACTGGAAGCTTCTTTCTTGATGTCGTCATTAGCATTTTCGTTAGGACTATGATTTTGTATTTCATCTGACTCCAGCTCTTGCTTAATGAATGAGGTTCTATCAGTCTTATCATCAATGACATCAGTACCTGTAGACACGAATGAAGTGTTGTTTTTGGGGCTGTCATCGCGGACAGTAGAGGTGGAAGAAGTCTTGACTGCATTGCCATTGTCTTCTTTTTTAACTTCCAATTCCTCTTTTGATGGTTTATCAACCCGTCCTAGTAACGTATCAACAAGCTCTTTCTCCGTCTTGACCGTATTAGATTCTAAATTTGATAATTTTTCCGGCCTATTCAACATTACATTAGAAGAAGCCGTTGAAGTGGGCTCGTTTTTAACACCATGCTTTGGTCGTTTTGCATCCGATTCTTTCCCTTCTAATTGACGAATCACCATTTGAAGCTCCCAAATCTTATCCTTCTTAGCATTTAAAACTTGATAGAATTTATCTTGTAAATCCTCTAATATCACATCGTAATCTCGCTTACATGAATCATAACTTCTTTTGAGATTTCGATTATTCTCTATCAATACTTCATTTTTATGTTGAATACTTTCTAATTTGTCATTTAATTTATAATTATTATCAATCAATAAATCAATCCAGTTGAATAAGTTTACCTCTTCATTCATATCACTGTTTAATTCTTCTTCACTTTCATCAAGTAGTAACAACTTAATTGAACCCAAAGTAATTGGCAATTTCCCAGTAGTTTTCACCTCAATAATCAAAAAGTCATCCATTTCACCTTCTGCTCCATCAATAAGGTCAAGTGTTTTGGGGTTGTAATTGCTTCGCAGAGTGGATAATCTTGCTTCCATTTGAACTTCTACTTGTGACTGAATGTAAGCAGCATTAAATTGATTTATCAAAATATCTTTCCAATCCATTGAAGAGGAATTCTTCAGATTCTTCCTTAGTTTATCATAGTTTGATTCGTTGATATTACAACTGAAAACTCCCTCTTGGCTCATACCTGTAATTGAAAGATTAAGTTTCTCATTTTGCTTCGAATCCTTCTGCTGAAAACTATGTATATATAGTTTGGAGGTTTTAAATACATTAGAACTTTCCTTATCTTCTATTAAAAGAGGTATTGATTTTACATAACCAGAAAAACCCATCTATACTACAGTTGAGAGAGGCTCATTAATCTTGCCCGCATTTATTTATGAATGCAACATTCTATATACAATACTCTATATACAATACTAGAAAAAAGGGCACCAGCCAAAATAAATCAAAGCTAAATTATTAGGATTAGTAGCATCCTGTATAAGCTCACGTACGATTGCTTCCACACTTAAGCCTTCGGCAGTTAATTTATCAGAAACCAGGTTAATAGCATTCCAGGCTTCGGAACTATTCTCATCCTTAATATTCTTTGACTTGGAAGCTCCCTCCTCCTGTAGCTTTTTCTTTCTGATGGGAGATAATGACCAAGAATACAAAGGATCCCATTTTAAAACATCCAAAATAGCTAAAATATGATCTTTATTCGCTCGTAAGACTCTGAATGTATGCTCACTAGAAGATTTAAAACCTCCTTCTACTCCAGTCACACCTAAACCGTCCACTAAATCTCGAGTAAGTCTAAACGGAACAGTCTCAGGAATAGGAAGTCGTTTACCTTGATCAAAAGAGACTCCTAAGTCTATATGTATAGGCTCGCCAGATATTTTATCAAGAAGAATGTTATTGCAATGTCTATCTCCTAAACCCAAAATATGACCTACTATAGAGGTTGTTGCAAGCCCTCTTGTGTACATTTGACGACTATTAAACCAAATATCTGGTGTTACAAAATGATCAAAGAAAAAAAATCTTAAAATAGGCTGAATTTTTGAGGCAATTTGATTATAAATGTTTACTCTCTCTGAAGTTTCTTTACTTTGATAGCTCTTCATCAATTCCCTAGCACGATCTAATTTAATATTATCTTTATTTGAATGATATGGTTTAATTGCATCTATCAATGCTACTGAACTAGGAACAAATTCAATTATGCCTGCTTGCGGACCTAAAGGTATTGCGTTATAGGTTCTAACTCTTAAATTTCTCTTTCTAGCTTCATTGTCCTTTCTGAAAAAATTGTTCACTTTTTCAAACACTTGTTCCATAATTGAATCTTGTCTCAAGTCATCAGTGCCATATTTTAGTAAGACTTTATGCTTAATTCCATTTGAGAGTAAGAATGTGACGATTTTTGGTAAACTTAATCCAGATGTAGCAATGCTGATATTGTTCTCTACCAGCAAAATACTTGGAATATCCTTGTACATTTTAGTATGATCAATGGGTAATGAATAAGTAGGTGGAGGAATCTGCGGCACTTCAGCTAACCAAAATGATCCTCTTGCATATTTCTCTAGGTTTAAATTTTTATTTTTAGAAACCTTGTAAGCAGCAAGTTCTATGCACTCATTGCAGAAAATTTCTATTGAAAGCATAGTCTTCTTCAATACCGAATCGCTAGTGGAGAGTAACTTAGACCAAATAATATTCGCAATATTATACTTTGCTTTCAATATTCCGTTGTCATTGGTATTCATATCATGGATTCTTAAAGAAATTAAGAAATAGAAAGAATGAAAAGGGTGGTCTTCGCATAATTGAATTACAACCTTCCTTAGTATTTCCTGAAACAATGTAGAGTCGTTGGATAAGCGTGATATTAATTGGGTGCACCACGTTACAAATTTGAAAGATGGTAGAGATAATATTTGCAGTTTTATCTTGGAGTTTAGGTTATCATTTTCAGAAAACTCCAACCAAAGGGAAATAAATTTATCTAATTCTTCTTCAGTACCTGATTCAATTGAAATACAATTTAAATAGAATTCCACAGCTTTACTAGCAAATTCGTTTTTTTTCTTAACTGAGGTCTCAAGGTTCGCAATATCTGTAAAATACAGCGACTTCAATTTTGAATAATATTTCTGAACTGAACGCTTTTCTTCATTTGAAACTGACGTACTTCCATAATATGATTTCATCTCATCAATTTCACGTTTTTTCGAGCTTATGCTTTTTTCCAATCTTGATATTTGATCTAGGAAATTTCTAGATCGAAGCTGGCCCTCACAGAAACTAGCAAATATTTGGTAAATTGTTGCTTTTTGTTTTAGATTTTCAACCTCATGTATTGCCTCAGCTGACTGAGTTATGTAGTTCTCCATAATATTATTTGGCAATTCTTGTCTAGACTCTGAGGTCCAACTGGCCAATTTTGCTTTGATAAGACTACTTGAGACAACTAGCTCCTTTATGGGAAAGTCTTGAGAAGAGTACGGCAGAAGGTCTTTTAAAATTGCAACAGGATATTTCGTTTGACCCTGTTTCCAAAGAGTAGAAGCTGTATAAAATTTTGATATGTTCTCCACAATGGGCTTGAATTCAGAGTTTGTAAATTTAGTTTTTGCAATTTCATTTAAAAGGACAGCAGACGTAATCATTTTTTGCAGACAATTTGAATTTCTGCTTTGTTCGTTAAGTCTTGTAAGTTCGTTTATTGAGCCGAGCCAATAATAATCTGATTCCAAATCCTTACAACTTCTAGGGATTTCAGCTAATATTCGAAAAGTAGCTAGTCTAGTAAGCAATATAACTTCTGAATTCTGAGGATCAGAATCTTCAATCCAGCATGTTGATCGTATATATTCATCAATAGAATATACCATTTTCCTAGAATCACCCTCGAGTATTTGGGAGATAGAAAATATAGCTGCTAAAGCTTGTAACCAATTTGTAACATTTTTATTTAACTGTAACGATTCTCTTGTTACATTATACACATTATCTTTATTGTACAATACATTTAAGAGTAA
Source organism: Schwanniomyces polymorphus var. africanus (assembly GCA_030563145.1). Taxonomy (NCBI): domain Eukaryota; kingdom Fungi; phylum Ascomycota; class Pichiomycetes; order Serinales; family Debaryomycetaceae; genus Schwanniomyces; species Schwanniomyces polymorphus. The sequence goes on from JAKUBG010000017.1 coordinate 52,275, forward strand.
AGCCTCATTAAGACTCTCTCCTCTATTTGGATAATCATGTACTTGTTTCAAAGCCTTATAAATAAACTGATGTGTAGAGTTAGGCTTCTGTTGAGCTGGCATCTCCCACGAATTTAATTTCCATCCCCATTCATACAGATATTCGTTTTCATAACTTGAAATTTCTCTGCTTAATATTCTAGAAACTCCCATTACACCATCTTTTATTAGGGATGAAAGTACTCCTGAGTTATCATTTCCATGCTGAAAGAATAAATTGGTATCAAATTTCCCATAACTTAATTGAATATTATTATTACCATTCCCCAGAGTTCCCAAGCCTTCGATTGTATGTTCTAGAGAAGTATCAATAGGTAATCCATATATTAAATCCTCATCATCAATTGAAGAATATATTTTTTTGAGAAGATCTGAATTGTCCTTAATTAGTAAATTGTCGGAATTAGTATGACAATCTTCAAACAACATAAGTGATGTTTTACATAGACCAGCATTGGAGGTAAATAAAATGAAATTTTGAAGGTTTAATTTTCTTTCTAGAGTATTAAATGCTGACATGTTCTTCTTGGATCCAATTCTGACCCCAAGTATAATCCTAGCAAGCAATTTTGTTCGTAAAATATCAAATTCTTCAAGTTCAATAAGGCCATTTATTATCCTTGATATTATATCGACACCTCTTTGTCCTTTAAAGTTCACAAAAAAACATATAATGAATGGAATCACCTTATTGGCAAACGAAGGAACTTTAAGGACAAAGTTAGTAAATACAGGAATAATACTAATATTCATAGATAATTCCTGAAAAAGGGCTAATAGAAGATTACTTGTCCACGTCTCAAAATTCTGATGAGCCACTAAATTAATATCTTTAATGAAATCATGGAGGGTTCCTTTAAAAAAATTGGACCCTTTATTAGAATTTAATAACAAGCAGGTGGGAAAATCAATTGACTTAATATGCTCAATATAATCTTTAGATAATATTTCAAAATTAAAGACCTTTAATAAATCTTCTTTTGACTCCTTGTATCTCCAAAGTAGCACACCTAAAATTGATTCAGCACAGGTAGAAATACTAAAATCATTCAGCTCTAAACTCTCTATAATTATCTCTAGCAACCCATCAAGATATTTGATTCTGCTTTCAAAATTTTCTTTAGTAAAATCGGCATACTCAGGCAATTTTGTTAAGCTAGAAATCTCATTCGTCGAGTTATTCAAGTAATAACTTGATAAATATCTTGCACTCCAAATTTTAAAGTTATGAGAATAGCCTTTCATGTCATCACCATTTATATCGCAAAGAACACATACAATATTGAAATCTTTTTCAATATCGTCATATACTTCTACATAACCAAACATATCGGAGATTAAGGAAATTAAAGAATGCTGATCTTTTTTGAAGGATTCCATACCAATTTTATCAGCAAGCAAGGATGTGAATAAAGATGATCTCAATTTAACATCCTTTCCTTTCAAAATGTCAACAGCAAATATTAAAATTGGATAGATTTTCTGTTTAGGATTTATGTTCTTAATATATTTCTCAATATTGTTTATGATTTCATTTTCTTTAGCAAAATTGAAACCAGTCTTCATCAAGCAAGACAACATTTTAATTACAGTCGATAAAGAATAAAATTCATCCAGCTTGTTTAATGATCCCAAGGGACAGATTGACAAAATTTTATGTAAATCGCTCTCTAATTCTTTATCGTTAATAAGTGAATTAACAATTTTCACCAATAGTATAATAAGATTTGAATTTAAATAAGTTTTCTCACCCATTATTAAAATAAATTTGATTTTCCTTAGAAGGTTTGATTTCTGAAAAGATTTATTGTCAAGAAGAACTAATATCTGCGTTATCTGAAAATATACTTCTTGAAGCAGCCAAAAATCATCTAATTTATCGTAAAATTTCCCACTGAGAACTTTCAAGAGACTAAATCCAGATGGAAAAGAGATTGTATTATAGCTAGGGATGTTCTTCGAGCTTTTATTATGAAGAGTATCTGATAATGTATTCTCAAACAGTCGTATATCATCTTCAGTTATGTCCATGAAGAGAATAATTGACGATATTATTACCGACAACCTATATTTCAACTCAGCTTTGTAATTATTTCTTAAGTGCGATTGTAGTCTTTCAAAAATCTTATTCCGAATACCATCTTTTGTGAATGATAAAGGAATAGACAATCTCATACTATCACATAGTATTGTATCTTCATCAACGGATTTCATGGCACTCAAGTGAGATAATATTTGAGTGATGGAATTAACCCTTGAATCAACAGATAATCCAATAGAAACCAATTCTTCACAATTTTCAAAAATGAGACTATCGACTGATTCATATCCAAAAACTAAGAATGGAAAAGTTTCAATATCGTAACTCTTCCACCAGAATTTGAATAATTCAATTCTATATTTCTTTAACAAATCATATGAATTCTTTACATCACATATGGAACATATCCTTCTTAATGACAATTTTAGAAATGGAAGAAAATGCTCAAAGGTTGAATATTCGAGTAGATTAAAAATTGAAGCTAGCAACACATGTGGAGATATCGATGAGAGTCGAGATAAAATGAATGCATATGTTGCAGCATGTTCTACCGATGTGTCAACATTTCTTAGACTTCTGTAAACTCTTCGATATAATTCCATTTGAATTTCAACGTTTACCCTCTTCAAATAATTGCATATTGGGTTAATTAGAAGAGCCTTTGAATTATTCGTACAATAATCAAATTTTTCAAAAAATAGAATCAGCATTAAATTTCTGTCAAAAATATTCTCAAGCTCATATGCCAACAAGTTTAGAAGAAATCGACAAAATTCAACACACGCAATATCAGTTGATATTAATTTTCTTTTTCCACACTCTATTAACCAGTTGCAAATATCATAAAAATCTTTCTTTAATTCTACATCATTCAGCTTTGAAATTGTAGGATATAAAACACTCAAAAATCGAGATATCGTCGAATATGTCAATTCAGATCTTTCATACTCAACATCAATCAACGGCCCATGCCCGAGGTATCTTATGATTCTTTTCCAGCTCATGCTAGATGAAGTATCAGTGAGGTCAAAATTTTCATTTAGGTAATGTAAACAATAGAGAAAATCAGACAGAGTCGCTTCACATATTATATCAACAATAAAATCTATTGATCTTGTAACATTTGTTTTTAAAGACATATACTCACGAATCACCTTAACAGAATTTACAATTTCTAAGTCTTCATAAAGAAGTTCAGTAGGATTTAATATTGATTTTTTAAGATTGAAATTTTCAGTTATTAAATTATTATGGTTGATAGCACCAAACTCATCATCAAGAATACTGATATCTGCAGCATCTGTATTTATGTGATCTGATAAGGTCTCATTAGACTCACTCTTAGACCTAGTCTCTTTAAGTTTAACGGTATCGAAAAACTTTTCAAATGGAAAGTTATTTAGGAAAATATCATCATCTAACATTGAAGTAGGCGTTTTGCTTAAAATAGCGATAATTTCCTTCATCAAACTACCTTCAGAATCCAGCTCACTGAAACTGGAAAAATTATTAGTACATTGATACTCTAGGATTGATACCATCAGACTGAAGGAAGGTGACACTCTCAAGAATACTAATAATCTAAGAGTCAAAAGCGACCATTTGAATTTTAAAAGTGTAGAGTCTCTATCAGAATAAATCTTCATATGTTCAGTAACTTTTTTTAGCAAAAGTTCATAATGTTTATTCTCCCCAATTCCTTCTACTTTATATTCATAGTGTAAGAAATTATTTTCATCCTCCTGACGCTGGTTAATGAAATCTGATAATATAGAGTATCTTTCTACGAAATAATACGATTGATTGATAGGTCCCCTGAAGACTTCCGTGGGCACATTTCTGAAATCCACGGTAATCAGGACTCCACATAGCCAAGCAATAAAAGCAGGAAGACTACTCTTCGACGTTAAGAGCTCAGAATCTGCCTGAAAATCAGTATCCCATTTAAATAAAAGCCACTGCTGAACCCTGAGAATAAACTGGTCTTTTTTCCTGATATTAACAGCCGATACAATAGTATATATAGAGTACCACAATTGAAAACTCTCATTACTTATGTAAAAAGGACCGTTTATTTCAGAGAGGTCAATCAAATTATCAATCTGTGAAATTAAGGACTTGTCTATCAAACTTGCCAAATTACTCTCCGAAAATTCCTTGATAATTAAATAAACTAAATTACAAGCAATATTCGATAATATTGGGTCGTTCAATATCGATAGTGCCACCTTAATAAGTGAAATAATGTCTTTTATTGAAATTTCAACCTTTTGTTGTGATACTTTAAATAATATTGTTCTCGAAGCAATAATAGCCCAAAAATGTAAAATAGGATTTTCAAAAGTGCTAATTATGCTTTCAATAATTGAATTGAATTGAATACCAGACTTTCTTTTCAAGTTAGAAAGATCTGATATGAAAGTTGCCGATTCCACATCCATCTTAGTTTCTTCCGAAGACAATGTATTAATTTGGTCACCTGTGTCCATGGAGAAAACAAAAAGTTGCAAGCCTAATATCTGAATACGGTTATCAAACTTATGATGTAATAAGTTATTGCAAAACTCTATAATTGTATTTGAATTATTTAGTGCATCCGTAATAACATCCAATCTTTGCTTTTTATGAGGTGTCTCCAAAATTGGATTTGAAAAGTTTTCTTCTAATTCAATCTGTGACACCTTATGCTTTAAACTGAAATATGATGATATCAAAGATGACAATCCCAAACCTAGCAACCAGGGCTTAACATTTACTGATTTAAGAAATAAACTTTCAAGCATAAACCAAGTATTATTAACATTTGATGGCAGCAATATCAACCCTATATCGCTAGGATTCAACAGGTTTTCTACTAGCATTGATCTTTGCAGAAGGTTCAGAATCAAACTTGAAAGATGATAAAGAAGGATACTGCCATCATTCTTAAGTATTTCGTTCCTTGATTTATCTATAGAGTCCCCTATAAATGTCCCCTGTGAATAGTTTGAAGATCCCGAACTTAAAGATTTATGTACTTCTGGTAGATTCAAAAAGGTCAATAGTTGTACTTGAAGTGAGTCCCATTGAGATTGATAGTAAGAATTTGACAACCTGATCCCAACTCTAACCAACCCATACACAAATTCTTCATCTTCTGTAAAGGTTATTATTATTAGCTTGTTAATAATCTTATAAAGTGTAATTATTAAATTATTCTCTTTTTTGAATGTAGTATAGGTCTTTTGTATAGTATTCAATAGTCTCTTATAACCAGAATCCCAGAATATATGAAGATAATTCACAGATATTGAATTATCACACAGTATCAAAAATCTTAATGCATTATATAATTCAATAAACAATGTTTCATTGATTGTATTCAAAAGAGTATCTGGGTACTCTAATAGAAAATCTAATTGTTTAGCCACAAAATTATATATTTTTAGCCATTCATTTCTAGATAAATGATCCCTAAATGAATCTCTCCGTATTATCTCAACAAGAATCTTAGAAAAATCAACTGAACAAGGTATTAAGATATCATCTTCGACTCTAAAATTTTCTATTATTCTATGAACTATCTCCCCATAACTTTTGCTTGTAATTTTAATTTTTCCAATATCCAAAGACTTTTCAGTCAAAACTCTTAATGATTCCGAAGCTTTAGATAATCGTGATTCCACAGGATTACTCTTTGAATTATAATATATGCTTCGTTCAGCCTCAATTAGATCAAAAATTGCCTGAATTAAGGATCTAAAAGTTTTTTGCCCAAGATTAAACTTCGAAGAAGAAATTGACTCCAAGCTATTCAAGGCATCATTACGATCCCGTATTTTGCTTGATTTTAATAATTGAGTAACATTATTTATATCCATGCCAATTGTCGGTTACAGTAATCGAAAATTGCAGTGAGTTTTTTTGCGGGATAAAAATTTAGTGGTTGCAAGTACAGATTAATTATATATATCATTTGTGATGTATACAAAATAATATTGTTATTTCATTGAGTATAGTTTAGTATTGATAAGTGGTAGTGAATAAAACATTATACTAATTTAGCAGTATTTAACTTGATACTTCCATGTAATCTTCTTGTTCTGTTAAAAGAAGGCTGAAACGAATGTAGAGAGAGGGGTCTTAATCACTGATCAGAATCAGACTACTACGTCTAGATTACAATATGGATTTAAAACATAATTGAAAACCTTTAGTTCCTTGTCTTTTAAAGCAATTGCGAGTACTTAAACCAGTATGGTTTTTGTCTGGATATAAAAATGAATGATGTCTCTCTTAAAGGAACAAAACTTTAGAAGTTTGATTTAGGTATATATACTAAAACATTCCATGTATATAAAGTTGAAAGTACAAATAAAAATACTAATATAATGATCACAAATATAAACGCAAATCCAATATCTCAGAGAAGAATGTTTGGAAGATCCTCATTAGAGGAAGATTACCTTAACGAGGATATATGTTACTGTGAATTATGCGATTTTACCTATAGATGGAGAACATGGTTCCCCGTATTAATGGTTTTAGGTGTATTTTGCCCAATTATATGGCTCGGGATTATGGGTGCAATTCTCAGATATCTTCTTTATTGTAAAACAAAGCCCAAGAAATACAATTTCTTCATCAAATTACAAAATCAAGAAGTAGGATGTAATGATGATACTCTAGATATAAGTGGCTATAAGATTTATCATAATGAAACGAGGAGGAAATGTATCATGCTTATGGTATACTTATTTTTCTCTTTTTTAGTATATACTTACTTTACATTTATAATAGTATATCTCATAGTAAATAAGAAAGATGGGGTACTTAGAATTCATTAAATATATGATGCATCTGATATATACTAAGGAACTTGGTACATCCTATTGTCCGTACGGGTAAAATCAGAGTTAGATATGAGCAAAAGATTTTGTCTCGGAGTCAAAATCGCAACGGAGTCAAATAAGTCACATTTATATATAAAGTTCTTATGTGCATATTTTAATTCATTGAAATATATAATCTACCTCAACATGAAGATTAGTACTAGATTATACTCCTCAGGGGCATCTTTGCTTAAAACACCTTTATATGAAGCTCATATAAAGTATGGTGGTAAAATGGTACCTTATGCGGGCTTTGAGATGCCAGTACTTTATAAGTCACAATCTCATATTGAGTCTCACAACTGGGTTAGAAGCAAAGTGGGATTATTCGATGTTAGTCATATGTTACAACATAACTTTTCTGGAAAAGATTCAGTTGCTTTATTGCAGAAAATCACTCCTATCGACTTGTCGCTATTACCTATCAACACATCTAGCTTGACTGTTCTTTTAAATGAATCTGGTGGTGTTATAGACGATTGTATTGTGACCAGACATGGTGACCATGAATTCTATATGGTTACGAATGCCGGTTGTCGTCAAAAAGATGTCACATTCATTGAAAAAGAATCTAAAGCATTTAATGATGTTGAACACAACACTTTTGAAAGTACATTATTGGCTATTCAGGGCCCAAAAGCCTCTGAATTATTACAGAAGTATACTAATGAAGATTTATCTAAGATCTCTTTTGGCCAAACAAAGTTCTTAAAATTGTCACCAATTGGTGCTCAAGTTCACTTAGCCAGGTCTGGTTATACTGGTGAGGATGGTTTTGAGTTATCTATTCCTTCTTCCAATCAGATTGAAACAAAAGAGTCTTTGAGTTTCTTTGAATCTTTAATCGATGAGTATCCAGATCTTGTAAAACCAATTGGTTTGGCAGCAAGAGATTCATTAAGATTAGAAGCTGGAATGTGTCTCTATGGTCATGAATTAACAGAAGAAATCACCCCAGTTGAAGCTTCCTTATCTTGGTTAATCCCAAAGACTCGTAGAGATAAAGATACCAACTTCAATGGTGCTAGCAAGATTTTGGGTCAACTCAAAGACAAGTCTTCGTTCTCCCGTCGTAGAATTGGAGTCGTATCAAAAGGACCATCTCCAAGAGAAGGAAATAGTATTTTGGATGCTGAAGGAAAAGAAGTTGGTTATATTACCTCTGGTGCACCATCTCCAACATTGGGTGGAAATGTTGCCCTTGCATATATAGATAAGTCGGTCAAAATAGGCAGTGATATTAAAATTCAAATTAGAGGAAAATCTAGAGACGGAACGGTCGCCAAATTGCCCTTTGTGACTTCCAAGTTCTATAAAGTATAGTTATGGTTATAGTTAGGAATGAATAAATAAAGATTATCGGATATAAGCAAGTCCTTAAAAATGTCGTTGCTGCTTCGCAGTACGCTTACATATCTGTAACCAGACGCATAGCTTAATGTGTAATGTATAAATTTATCCAATTTAATAGTAAAGTACTAGTAAAAAATTTGGCGGCCACCTCGCCTCGCGTCAAATAGTGTTAGCGCATACCTAGGATCGTGACAAGTCAGTTTGAGCCTTACTGAAATGATGACAATATATATCCTGACCTACTAGATAATACTAACGTCTTCACGGTTGAGAAAAGAAGTAGAAAACCTCTTTTGTTTGGACTTATTGTTTCTACCCGTTGAACAATAGGATGGAACACCATTCTCCTAGCACCAAGTGACTACGCGTTTTTTTGTGACACTTATCGCAACCATCTTAAAAAGGTAATTGAGAAAATCACGTACTATCGTGTATAAGGAGCTCACTACGTGATCGTTAACTTAGCCGGCGGCTAGTGATTAGTGTGATTATATAAAAACCAGTCATATTTTCATCCAGTAGGTTAGAAGTTATTTTATTAACGATGTCTTCACCTTCAAGGAATAGATCGGTTTTATCTCCAAGACAATCTAATGTATCATCTCCATCTCCAAAGAAGAACAAAGTAGAAAATCCTTTCAATACTAAGGTCAACTTGACATATAATCCTGTGAAGGCGTCGCCATCTTCAAAGAAACCAAAACTTGCATTTACTATCTATGAGGATAAGATTCCACATACTACATCAGAACAATCTGTAGAACCGATTTCTAATAAGTTGAATCATAGCGATCAGGAGAATATATTACAACCTAAAAAGGAAACTAGGTCAGAACAGGGTAGATCTCCTTTATCAAACTTAAATATTTACAAATTTCCAGGATATGTATCATATGACCCAAATTCTAATCTGAGAAATCAATTGATTGATCTTTATCAACCAAGTAATTCTGAAAATGAATTTAAGAGTTTACACAAGCATCTGTCATTACCTAGTTATTTAACTCCACCAAGATCTTCCAGACACAAATATCTTGTAAGCTCCAAAGAAGATGACTTAGAATTACATTTGATCAAGAGATCAAATTCCATTAGACACAGGAGGTCACATTCAGTTGGTAAGAATCTGTCAAAGTTGAATTTGATAAGAAAGAATACATTCGACATTTTGACGACCTAAACTGATTTCGGTACGCATTTTAAACTTATTGTCATAATTACTTTCTTGTTTTGCATTATTATCTATTTTAAACGTTATATTTTCATTAAATTTAATACCCATTAGCTAGAATAAATACTATATTTTAATAGTATAGGAATCTACATCCATTTTTCATTATCTGCAAATTCGATAGACAATAGGGGCCATATCCTACTATTTGATACGCTAATCTAGAGTACTCAATTAATCACTAAGATATTTATTTTATTTTATTTTTTGGTTACAATATTAGTTACCATATTATTTCTACATAACTTGCTATTAAACATTTTACCTATAGTTATTGATCTGCAGGGGGGATTACTTACTTCTTAGACTTCTTTTTCTTTTTATTCTTTGAAACGTTTGAAGAAGTTGAAGCTGATACAGGGGCTGCTTGAGGGGTCTCAACAACTCCCTGATGACTGGAGATTTTCTTCTTATCTTTCTTGGATGGTTTATAATAAGATCTCAATTTCATAGGTAACCATCTCTCGTCATCTAACTGTAATTCAGTTTTTGGCTTCAAAACTTTACCAGGCGAGAATTTACGCTTACCATTCCTCTTTTTTACTTGAATATTAACAGGCTTTTGGCGTACAACAACTGTAGGTTTTACATTAATGAGGTCCTCTATCGGTGTTGATAATAATTTCTCAACAGGTGAATTTGAAACCAATTTATCTATTGAGATCAAATCTTGAGAGGAACCGTTTAAAACAGCAGTGATTAACTTATCACTGTTGACTTGCTTATTCAAAGATGCAAATAAATCAACAGATTCAGAATCATTTTGGTTATACAATTTAATGGCGATGGCTTTAGCAAACGAGAAATAGCCAGGATCTACGAATAAATTAGCCGAGCTTGAAGAAAGCTTGCTAGCTAATTTTTCCAAAAGTGTTGAAAGCTTTTTAGTAGAATTAGACTTCTCGTAGACTTTAATTAATACCGAAATCAAACCAGGCAAGAGCCTTTCATTTTCAAAATCAAGTTCAACTAACCTTTCCAAAATATCAATGGATTGCTCATAGGATTCCAATTTATCACATAGGAATGTCAAAATTAATGCTGCGACTATAATGTCATTATTATAAGCAAAATTCTTGTTGACAAATTTATAAAGCTTTCTGACCGTAGATCTATGTTCAGCAGGGTGAGAAAGGTTTTGGAAAGTGATATCCAATTTTAATAATAACCTGTAGACCAAAAGTGTAAAGTCACCTTCAAAATCTTTTAGATACTTTTCAATTTTCTTTGAGGTGAAATAAGATGCACCTAATGTATTGGAAGTGAACTTTAACAATAAAAGGTTTTTAACAATTAGTTGGTATTGAATTTTTGTTAATTTATGATAAAGCTTATGTAAATTTTGTTGATATGCCACATCTCTTTCAATCAAATTAGGATTATCAGTATATTTCAAGGAGTAAAAGTTATTTTTGATAATTAATTTTATCATGGAATCATTAACTAAATCAGTATTTAATTCCTTCAATATTTGTAACGCATATTCATCTTGCTCTTGTAATTGGTAGATGTAAACTAAAGCTAACTTAATCGGAGCTAATTCGATCAACAAATCTTCTTCACGGGATGCAGAATTTTGTTCTAAACATAATTTTTCTGCTTTATGTAAAATCGCTTCAGCTTCACTTAAATTATTTTTTGATAATTCAATAAGTGAATCATTGAATAATAAATCATAATTAGAATCATTGGCATTTTGAAATTTGGAACTTGAAGCCAACTTTCCAGTAAAGTTTAATTGAGAAATTACAGATTTTTCATTAATCATTAAGTCAGATTCATTATCAAATTTATTAGAATCAATCAACTCGTAATATAACGACAAAGCTTTGGCATAATCACCATTCTTATAATAATCTTGAGCGAGTATATGATTTAATCCTCTTTTTATAATATCATTATCAATTTGAGTGCTCTTGGATAAATTTACCAATTGTTCTGATTTTCCTAATTTATAATATACATAGGCAATTTCTAAAACCACTTGATGTACAGTTTCCTCATCTTTATTTTTTCCAATTAACTCATATGCCTTGTGATAACGTTCTAAATTGATTAAAGAGACAAGGCAGTTTTGAAAAGCTTTTGGATCATTGAAATTTTTAATCTTAGACAAGTATTGATAAGATACTTCGAACACAGTTTCATGATCAGATGCTGTCTCTATTTCTGAAACATTAAGCCTTTTAAAAGAATCAATAATTGAATTTGACATCTCTATTCATGAATTTTCAATCAGGTACTACATAAAATTTTGAATTTCTGTCGAGTTGACAATATTCGTTGATTAATTATTACACAAAACTAACTAAAGATACTCCCCATATTTGGTATCAGACTTCGTGAAAAAAATACACTACACAATTACTAGAGAAACAACATAAGCTAATAGAATAGGATTTTTTTAGAATTCTATATGATCCCTATTATTTAAAATCCTAAGTTTACCTATCGAATGAAAAACATATTAAGTTGTTATTAGTAACTAATAATATATGTACGAAATATGATACTGGCTAAATTTCAAAATATTCTGGTTAAAGTATTAGATATTAGATGGCGAAGTTATATATATACAATTATATGGTTTCAGTTTATGAACTTCAAGTAGTAAATTTGCTTCCATCCTCACCTGTATGGCCCGCGAAAAGTAGTTACTATTTATGCTGCAGCAGCTTGTCCAGTAAGCTCCACAAGAACCTTGTGGATAAGTATCTATTGGAAATTTTAGAATCATTTGTGAATATAGTTAGCAAAAGGAGAGTGATTTATAAACAGCCACGATCAACATTTAACTTTTACATTATGATATGAATATTCAAATTATTGCTATAGATATAGGATTTAGTATCAGCGATTTTCTATGAAGATGAGAATGTGAATTAGCGGTATGGACAATTTTGAACATATATCCGGGAAGCTTTGTCAAGTGCTCCCCAAAGAGCCGTATATCTCATTAACTTTTCCAGCAGTTCTACCACTAACTTGTTTCGTGAAACATAAGTAAACTAGATGGTCTGGTATTCTTCCTATGTTGCGCCTTGAACAATTGTCTTCGAATTTAGTGGTTTAGGGAACAATTAAGTAAATGCTTCACTCATTTATCATACGGTCAATAATAGTTTGCAAAGGAAAAAATATATACCCAGTGCTCGTAACAGTCTACATTTTACAACTAAAAATATACTTTGTAAGCAACATATCTGATGCATGAATTATCCTTAGGCTGTAATGCCACAAAATATGTAAATTTATTATTGTACTTATAATTTATAGAAAACTATAATTGTTATACCTTTATCATCACATTCCATACGATGAAGTCATCCTCAAAATTTCATATACTCCTCAATTTTATCACGATTCATCTCGATTCCTTTTGAATATAGTATAGTTCATTTTGCATTAACTTTATGTTGTAGATAAGTTATGAAAAGCTTCTGACATCCAATAGACTCTCAGACACAAACAAATTAATCATGCTAACTAAGTAGTAAAATCGCTCCAGTTGTTTTTAAATGTAAAAATTTCTCATAAGATTATAAAGTACAAACGATGCTAAATAAATCTAGAGTCAACTCTCTTTCCCCAATTAGATGAACAAGTTTGCCATTTCAATATTGACTGAATTTACGAGTCATAAAGTAGAAAAGTACCAGTAAGGTTGAATATATCAAATTTAATACTAATTGATCATCTTTATGAATATTCCCCTCTTTTTTTTGGTTTCCATGAGTTGGAAAACAGCTTTCTTTCACCTTGACAAAATCTTTAACTAGATCAGATCCACTAGATCCATGTATTTTGAGATTCTTCAAAAATGTCTCTAGAGAAGGCGTAGCACAAGTAAACACTGATGTGTCATTCTTCGTTATTAACATAACCTTGGTATTATAGGTAAATTGAGATAATCTAGAAACGGCCTTTTTAATCTGTACGTGAGGATCAAGGTCATTTAAACTTTGAAGAAAAGTAGTAGTTTCGTTTACATCTTCAGGTAGTATAGAGTTACGAGACACATTATTATCGCCAAGTTCCGCTTTTTTTGATTCCCACGCCTCTATAGCCCGTTTCTTGCTCTGATTAAACATTTTAACAAACAATAGAACAATAGTTGACGATAGGAGAAAGACTAATACACTTAGCAATTTTACTGAATTGTCACGAATCAAAAAACTTTTATAAAGAAAAAATATCAGTAAAAGTTGGAAGAAAATACCAATGATTAAAGTAAATACCATAAAAGGGTCACAGAGTGATTTAAAACTGGTCTTACAACTATCAGAAATAATAGTGGATTCTTCAATCTTTTTTCTTAACTCCTTAAACTCAGAAGTAGCACAGCTATATTCAATTTGATTCATTTCAAAGATTATCAACAATACGTCAGTTTTACTAGTTTTTGATAACAGATTAACTTCCTTTATAATAAATGATTTACAAGTGTCAATATGCTTCTGCAAATCTTCAGGAACCGATAAATTAAAGGGGTCACAGGATTCATCTCTTCTGATTTGCTCATTTAAAGTTGAATTATGTTGTGTCTCCATTGTGTAGCGAGTTAACTTAATTTTGAAAAAAACCTCAGGTAGTATTTATAGGATATATAATAATGTCGTGGGGAATTTTGCATGAAATCTCAAGAGCCCTGTCACTAATTCCATCTAGAAAAGTTTAAAATTGTTTCTGAGGCAAACTAAAATTTTCTATTGAATCCATTCCTATACATAATATTTAGCAAATAATATTCAAAGTCTTTCCAAGTAGATATTTTATTACAATTTATATACCATGTATGTATAGTATAATATAGTATAATTGGAATTCGTTTATTTAATATGTATGTGTTTGTGCTTGAATATTTTCTACTATATATGTGATGCATCCATCCGCGTCATCATTTAATAAAATTATTACTTAATTTCAAAAGAATATCTGAAACAATATGTTTAGTCTTGTTTAATTTAAGCTGTGTACATTATTTATTCCATATTGCTTTCTCTATTAATCGAAATCCCTAGTCTCAATATTGGTGCTCCTTTTCTTAGGGCGAGGCGAAGAATATTTTGCAACCAGATACACAGTAGATTTTATTCTTCAGTCATGTTTTGGTTTATTTTATTTTAGAATGATCTTTAATATCTTATTTATTTTTTCTTAATAACTTTTGGCTCTAATCAATGAAAGTGATAATGACTCAGGTGATACACTCACTGCACGTAAAGATCTTAGTTTTCCATTCTCCCATAAATAGTTTACCAAAGCTATTACCAACATTATTTCGCAGAGGGTAACATCAGAGTTAATACACATTTTTATATACATAAAATAATTGCAAAATCTTTCATTCCATCTAAGGGGATAAGTATTGGTGATAAAATGATAGGTAAATCATTTTTAGAGTTTGCTTATTATTTTGATACATTGATATCTATTTGATACATTGATATCTATTTTGATTACTGCTTGAACTATTGCTGCTGATAGCATGTGTAGTTTTGACTTTTTGATATTCTAGAAACTATAAACCGGTGGTAAGGACAATTCAGAACCGGTGGTTGAGTAAAGAGGAAATTCTGAATTTGTAAATCATACTTCACGTGATCAAACTATGGATGGAAAAAAAGAATCATCGTAAATACTTTTGAAAGCACATATCAAATAACGATAGTATGTACTCTAAACCGTTCAGCTCGACGGCTAGTAACGCCTTAAGGAGAAGTTTTACTACATCTAGTAACTTAAGGTTTCAAAACCACAACAATAATATCTTAAATAAATACAGAGAATCCGATGATATAAATTCCCCAACTAAACTTGCAGAAGAGTCAAGTTTGCCAAAGATAGAACAAGATTTCAAGTTTAAAAAGGAACCTAGACAAGCCAAGAAGAAGGCCCCATTCTTGTCCTCAAACAAAATAGAACTTGACCCAAATTTTGACATGCCTCAATGGAAACAAAGCATTGGTCAAATGTTGATCAAAACTTTCAATATTGATATGGATAGGTCCAGAGCTGGGCCTGTATTCGGCTCTATGTATTTTGGTGAATGTAAAAAGCAAGCTTTATACTATCCTAATGAACCATTATCTGATACTGCAAGGTTTTATTATGAGACTTTAGGATTACCTAAAACTTTCAGTCAATGGTTCCAAATCACTGCATTACATTATTGGATCCTTAATGTAAGAATTAGAGCTTTGCCATTTAAGTATGGTAAAAATTACAACCAGAAGTTAGTTGATAGAATTTTCAATGATATGGAAGTAAGAATGGGAGAAGAGTTAGGAATAAGTTCTAATAGTGTCATCACTGGATACTTGAAAGATTACCATACTCAGTTATTAGGAGCAGTCCTTAGTTATGATGAAGGATTAATGACTGATGATATAACTTTGGCATCTGCATTATGGAGAAATATCTTCAATGGTGATCCTAATGTTGATATGAGATGTGTCGAATCGTTACTCTGCTATGTCAGATCTCAACTTTATGTCTTAAACCAGATGACCGACAGAGAATTTGGTTTTGGTGAATTTAAATTTGTTCCACCTGATGAAGTTGTCACTCCTGTTACTAAAGCACAGGTTGCTGAGTTAAGAAAACGTGCCAAGGAAGCATTCAGAACTAAGACATTACCTTCTCAAAGAAGTGTCTTATCCTTAGACGAATAATCACCTTTTCTATTTGATCGAATCTGTATATATTATAATAAGTCAATATTTATTTTCCTATTTATATTTTAATTACTTATAACTTACCTTTGTCTTTGAATGTATTGATGTCAGCTGTCCAATCATGACCATTTGTGCCTCTAATCATAACATTCATTATTGCGTAATCCTTACCTTCTACAGAGCCAGTATTTTTCTGGCCAAGCATAATGTCTTCATATAATCTGAAGCCAAATCTTTCATAAATGGGGACATTGGAAACTGCTGAACTCTCTAGATAAGAAATACTATTCTCACAAATATCAATATGATTTTTGAACATATATTCAAACATCTTCCTTGCATTACCCTTACCTCTCGCTTTTTGCAATGATCCCACATAGACCAAGGTAAAAAGTTTTTTATTCTTAAATCTCGAGTCATTAGAGAGAATCCTTTCACAAGAATCATGCAATAATGGTAACATGCCGTAGAAAATCTTTTGTCTACCAACATCATCTATCATATGCCATAATTTATCATAACCAGCACTCATCAATGTAGCAAAGGAATCCAAGCCTTCAGCAACCGAGGAGGGCGTGGACCATATTGCTACGGTTTCAAAATCGTCAACATCTTCATTAATACCTAAACAAATACCTTTCATAATATGCTGACGCACATAAGCCCTGTACAATTCAAATTCACACTTATCTTTGACCTCCTGGCTTGACATATGTGAAAATAACAAATTAGCCAAGGAATCAGTCCTAAAGGAGTAAAATAAGGTTCTTGCAGCCTTATCAGTATCTTCGAGGGTTAAAACCCTGATATCTGATCCACTTTGCTTTTGAGGTTCAATGTTAAATAGAGACATCTTCACTAAAATGAAATAACGAACTTATACTGATAACTTAATCTAATGAGCATACCTCAACTATAATCAATTAACAAAAATATGGTTAATTATAATATAGGTAATATCAGAATCTACAATTAAAGAGTGAAGAAGATCATATGTCCTATATATACGAATCTGGCGGTATCAATCTTAGAGCCATATATGCGGAGTTATGAACCTAACCCGGATACCGCTAAAGACAAGGCATCAATTTCTTAGATTGGCCATTTTAAGAAGGTGCTAAATAAATGGCTACAAAAGGGTCGGGTGCATTCTTGTGATAAATATACAACAATAGACGACATTTAAATCAATAAAAGCATTCTCTACAGGGGCCCAATAGAATATCGGTTACTTTGAAATCGATATCTTCATGAATAACAACAGTTAGTGAGATATGATGATTTATGAGAATAGTATTATTATATTTATAATATTAGGAACACATTCAAGAAATTAATCCAATATACTCAACTAAGTGTTCATATTACATAGTCAATAAATAGTTAAGGAACTAATGCGATCATGCAAAATTATCCTGATACGATTTAGAATAACTAGCCGACTATTTGTTCCAAATATCGTAGTTAAATGCGATGGAGTATATACAGGATTATCCATCTGTATGGCTGATAGAAAATATTCATGGTATCTAAAAAGGAATGTTAGTAAGACATGTTTAGTTCATTATTACCAAAGCCTAAATATTCTTTGGATGCAAGTAGTATAAAGGAAAGACTTATTAGTCCTGCCAGAAAATCTGAGGAAAAATCTGTTCTACAGATTAGGCAATATACGGGAGATAATAAACAGTTAATCATAAATAACCCATCGGAGAATAGTGCTATAAAAAGCCTACATATTAATGATGATGGTACTGTGAATTATAATTCTACTATTGCTGCCAATCTTACAGATTCTTCTAATGTCCAAGCTTCATATGCGGATACGATTCCTTTGAAGAAAAGATATCCTAATTTAATACATCACTTCCCAAGATATGACCTCGATAGCTGTCCTGATGAGTCGCTAAGCATATGTCTAAGTGAAACAAGAGATATTATTAAAAAATTGGTTGATGAACAAAATGGAATAACGGATCGTGCTTCTTCAAATCAACCCCAAGTTATAAAATATAAATCAAGATCCTTAGAAAATGAAGATGATCTCAATAGAGGGAGGGAAAGAACGATACAAATAAGTGACTACAAAGAAGATCCTATGTTGCCTCCCAAGTTTAAGTTGCGTAAAAATAGACATAAAAACCCTTCACCGCCTCCTCCAATATTAAAGAAAGCAAGCTCAGTTAAGTTGACGAAAGAAGAGAAAGAGAAATGGAAAATTCCATCAGCAATCTCTAATTGGAAGAATAATCAAGGATTCGTAATTTCGTTAGACAAACGGATGCTTGCAGCTAATGGAGGTAGCATTATGGAACCACAAGAAAGAGATTTGAATAAACTTGCAGAGCTAAATGATGCTTTAGAACAGGCAGATAAGAAGGCTAGGGAAGAAATTACGATTAGAAACGAAATGCTTAGAGAAAAGGCGATACGAGAGCAAAAAGAAAAAGAATTGAAACTTAAAGAATTGGCTGAACTAACAAGAAATGAGCGTTTGAACTCTAATAAACGATCAGGACCAACCCATCATAGCTCAAGAAAGAAACAAAAAAACTAATTAAGAAATGTATATTAATTTAGCTTGTAAATTAAAAAAATATTACTGTATATTACATTATTTTATACTCTTGGCTCTTCTTGAAGCTCTTCCTTTAGCTTTATCACCACCCTCATATAAAGATTTATCATATAGATCTATAGCTTTGGAATTTATCCATTCGAGTACTTTAAGCAGTGTCTTCTTACGTTTTTCAAAGCTGAGTTTCGATTCAACTTCGGATTGCATTCTCTTCAAATCAACAACACTCATCAATTTCAGTATGTCTATTTTATCAGAAGGCTTTTGTTTTTTACGAGCCGACAAATCACTTCTTAATGATCTCTTAGAATTTTGATCTGGCTCTGAAGTATCAGCGTTTTCTTGATGATCAGAGTCGCCAGATTCAAGTTGATCAATTCTAGATACAATCTGCGTTAAATGAGCAGATAACTCTTTCTCCTTCTCTTCCTCTTTCATAGAACTAAATGCCTTTGATCTTGCGTTCATATTTTTGATTATAGCGTCTTTTGCATTAATTAGCTCTTTGCGTAATTGGGACTCCCTTTTACCCCAAGGATTTAGCCATTCTATTAATTTGTTGATCTCATCTGGACTATCATAATATCTCCAAGATGTACCATCTACTAATGGATCTGGTAACTCCTCGATCACTTTTCTTTGTAAGGGACGTAGATATTGAAAACTTAAAGGATCTAATAACCCCCCGAATTTGTCTATTAGTTCTTCTTGTCCATTTGTTTGTGGATTACTAACACATATTTTATCTGAATATACATATAACCCAAGTTCTCGTCTCATTGCCTCTTTGTAGTAATCAGGGATCTGATTAAAATCAAGTTCTTTGATAGTATTAATCTTCTCTGAGCATTCTTCGTTAGCTTCTCCATTATCTCCTTCACGCACAACTGAAAAATTCACGTCGTTATTCTTAATCACATTGGAGAAGTCTTCCATTTCATTAACCTTAGCCTTCAAATGGATTCTCATATCATCAGAAGATGGACCTTGAACCCATAATTTACCCATAAGATATGTCTCATCTATAATATCTTCTGAATCGTCTTGTGCATTAGATTCTTCATTTTTTTCTCCTTCATCTTCATTGTCATCTTCATCATCATTAGAACTTCCATGAAGTGTTGGCAACCCATTGTTTTCAAACCACCAATATCTATTATAAAGTCTATCCTTTCCTAATAACTTCACTCTTTGGCAGTCTAATTCGTTGAGTTTCTTCTCAAGTTCTTTCTTTGTATGATTAAATTCTTCAATCTTTATAAGACTTTCTTTTCGTAAATTCCAGGCGTTCTTATAATCTTCGCTTTTATCCCATAACTCCTGCTCTTCCTGATTAAGTTCCATAATCTTGAAATTAAGTCTTAACCTTTTGTTAGTCAAATCTGATTTATCTTTATTAGATGCTCCATTGGTAATTTCTGATATTATAGCATTCTGTTTCTGAGCAGTCTCAATCAACGATTTAATCTCTCTGATGCAATCTAAGCGTTCTCTCCTTAAGTTTGTAGATTCTTCCAAACACTCATCAATATAACTTCTTACCAAATTTCCGTTCATAAGTAATTCGATTAAAAGATTTAAAATTTTTAATCGTAAGTTAATATTAACAGCTTCATAAAATTGATTTAATACTGTACTAGGAGTTGGTGGTAATTCCATAGGAGCTAACTTGACATAAATGCTCTCAATCAATTCGTTGTAACATGGCATATGTTCTACTAGAGAAAGAACACCTAATAATATGCATTGCCAATTTCCATCCTTAAAGTTCCTTTTACGCAAACGTTCATGCCAGGTGATATTTCTGTAGTTCATAACATTATATGCATTGTGCATGTCTTGTTCATCCTCATTTTTTTCCTCAACACTATTGTTACTAGTATCTACATCCATGCTTTCGTTATCTTCGTCTTTAATATTCTGTTCATTTTTTATTTCTGGTGCTGTTTCAGTTTCAGATCTTGTATTGCCATTGTTTTTCTCTTCTTCATCAAAGTCTATATTTTCATCATCAGAATTTTCATGCTTTAAATCTTGAGACCCACTGAGATAGGCTTTACCATTAGATGACATACTTCCATCCAGTTCATTCTTGGGGACATTAGGAATACTAATTAATAAACCATATACTTCATCATTACTCTCTGACTCTTTTTCTTCTGATGAAGATGGGATTTCATTTGAAACAAATGCACTTAAAACAGCACACCAAATTTCATCCAAAAGTTCACACCTTCCAATCTTATCAAATTGAATTTTATTCCAATTCATTGCACAAATGAAATCATCAAAAGTAAATGTATCTAACTTTAATGCATTATGGTAAATATTTAAAAAGGTCCACGTTTGTAAACCTTCTTGAATCGAGTCAAATCTAACGGAAACAATGGGCTCGATATTCTCAATTGGCTCATCATCCGACATTTCATTATCAGACTCATCGCTTGGCAATGAATTGAAGTAATCCAATTCCAATCTTTTTGGCTGTGGTTTGGTGTTTTGTATATCAAATTTAATGCATAGATCATCAACTATATTCTTTTTAGTTGGCTGTAATGAAGATTGGGAACTTAATTGATTCAAAGGAGTACTTACTCCACTAATAGCGTCTACTTCACTTTGTATTCTATCAGGCAAGTGATGATTTTGAAATCTTTTCTTTAGATCAGCATGAGAAACAAATCTTTCTTCGAGACTAGATTCTGAAACACTGTCATCTACATCAATCAAATTATTCAAGACACTCTTCCCTTTTGCCCCTTTAGGGCCTGGTGTTTTCTTTTGTCTTTTAGTTTTCGTTTCATTTAATGATGGTGCTGGTGAGCCACCTTGATCAGAATCCTCATATAGCGCCTCACCTGTTGGTGTTGAATAAGCAAAGTGCTTTAAGTCATCAGGATATTCTTGTGAGATTCTATATTTCTTAGCAAACTTGTCTTTTACAACCCAAGGAGCTCCAACTTTGTGAGATCTTGACATCGTCAATTTAATGAATGTCTTTATTAGCCATTTAGTGAAATGATTTCTATCTCTAGATATCTTCTCCTTGGTAACAATTGCCTGTTGCATATCACTTAGTCTCACTACCAAATACTTGGTCGTTACAGAATCAGACTGACCATATTGTACTTTTTCACGGATTGTTCCCCTTTGCTTAGGGGCATTTTGAGCATCATAAGAATCTTCAGTATTGTTCATTCCCCTGATATAAATATTTTCACCAGGGAAGTAATCATTCTTAAATACCAGGTAAACTTTGTCCACTAATTGATCTAATCTAGTTATTCTGTTAAACTGAAGAAATCTTAGTATATGTTCACGTAAAGCTTCAGGAAAATTTTTTTCTACTCCTTTAATCTCCTTCTCTTCACTATTAAGGGCTTCAAAATAAGTCAAACATGAATTCCCTGTTATCTCACATACAAACTTTCTCCTATTGTAGTAATCCATTCTCTCGAGATATTCTTCGTAATTGAAAAACCACTCCATCGTAGCAGGAATATAATAAACTTCCTGGTTTAAATTGCTGGGAAGATCTGGTGGTTTCATAAAAGAAACTCTTTTTCTTTTGTAGAGAACCATGATCTTTGAGCTCAAGTACTATAACTTTTTAGCTGATAAATATTGGAGTATACTAAATATATCTTTAAAAACTTCAATCTATTTCTCTAGAAATCACCAGTTAAATGTGTTAGGCTGTCGTATTTATATATGATCAGTTAAAAAACTATTTGTTGAACCCACAATAATTTCCGAAGATATGATATTTTGAGTTGTGAAGCGTATATCAGATTACTTTTGTGTAATATTTTCTATTTCTTGCAACTATATTGTTTTTGTGATGTTAAGAAAACGTGAAACATATATTGAAACTTTTTAATGCAAACTATTTAAAATATACCATATTTTTGCATTGTAGTAAATACCCAAACAGAAAGTGGGCTTAACGCAATTATAACTCTTTTATTTTCATCAACAAATGAAGAAAAGTCTTTTTCTTCATCTCTTATTCTTGTTGGAGCACCAAAGTAGGTAAACGTTCTATATGCAAAAAAAGCTAATTTTTGACTCCAGCTTAACGTGACGTTTACTTCATCTTTTGACAAGAGCTCATTTCTTGAATTTAATTTTGTAAGTTCTGTCGATAAGTATTCATCGTCGCAGCCATCGCCCTTCTTCAATGCTACCATTTTATCGGGAGAATCAGAAATAATACCGTATTCTGGTAAATCTGCAGCTCTTCCAACGCGGATTAAATATTCAAATTGAAGGAAATTGTTCACTGTCCAAGAATAAAGCTTTAAGTTTTGACGTTTTAATAATGGTACAAAAGTTCTCAAAAAGCCAGTGGACCAAGTCAGAATATATAATAGCGAAACCCCAGTTATTTTAAATCTAAAAATATCCTTCTCTGCCGGTAAAGAGTCAATATAATCATTATATGACAAATAAACAAGAGAGTCCGTCCAACTAACAGAGATATGGAATATATCAAAGTGCTTGTAGCCAAATTTATTGCTAGACTGGTCCTTAAAAAGACCTTGGAAGTAGTCTTCTTGGTTCATATACTTGACAAAATTTAAGTCCCAAACTCCAAATTGAATTCTGTGGAACCACCACGACAACGTACTCTTGACACTAATCATATCACTCATCATAAATTTTAAAATTTTTGTAGGATTAGGACGTTTAATGTCAAGTTGTAATTTATGGACATTACTACCAGTTTCGTTGACGTAATCAGAAAACCAATTCAACAAGTCCTTAAACGTTATTAACCTTTCTCTCGACCCTATCGTAACCAAATCCTTTATTTCATCGTAGGTTGAATTCTGTATGTCATAATTGGACGGCGTACCATCTGGATGACAAAAAACTCTCTTAGTGCTCTTATCATGAGAAATGACAATAATATTATCCTTAGTGAGCCATAAGTCAGTTTCAATAACAGTTGCTCCGGTTTCAAAGCATTTTTTAAACCCAGCTAATGTGTTTTCGGTGTACTTTGCCTTAAAACCTCTGTGACCAGCAATAACTGGTGAAGTATATGTATCAACGGACATGGTTTTTTTTTCTAATTTTTATTTCTTTATTCTAATCTAAAGTATCTAAGCTGTGTTCTAGTAAACTTAAAACTTCAACTCCTATTTCATTATTATAAGAATATCTAAAACGTGTCTATTAATGGAATATTTAGTCATGAGCTCCACTCATAATGTTAAAATTTGCCGCAGACACAAGTCAGGTGCTTTACGGGGAAAAAAACATCATCGCGCATACGGAACTGCAATTACAATTTTGTACTCTTAGAATCACTCTTATCAACAACTAGTTTGATTAACAGGAAGGCAATGGACTCAGGGTTAGGAAGTAAAATCCCTTCTGGATTGTCATGAGGTGCGCTTTCGTCAATAAGATTTCTGACGAAAGATATGTCAAACCATCTAGCATCTGCTAACTCTCTATCATGTCCAAGGTGAATAACCTCATTCTCACCGTTGAAATCTACTTCTGCTAAACACCCGATCATAAGGTTACCAGGAAACGGCCATGGTTGGGACAAGACTATATTAATCTTAGAGCAGACCACACCTGTTTCTTCCCATATTTCTCTTTTAGTAGCCACTTCCACTGTTTCCGAAGGTTCCATAAAACCTGCAGTACAAGCGTACATTTTCATTTCAGAATAACGTTTGGAGAGTGATAATAATATTTTATCATGGTTTTTATTAGTAATTGCCGTAATTATCACCGCATCTGTTCTTGGAAATGAAACGTTGGAAACGCTTACATTCTTTACAGGACATTTATATTTCTCACCTTCCTTGTCGTCGTTGGTACACTTGATCTTTCCCCCAGAATGAATTGGGATCACTTTAGAGCCACACCCAGGACAAAATTTATTTCTTGATAACCAGTCAAGTAACATTTTACCATGAGAATATAATGCAGCTTCTTCGTGAGAAAATCCCAAATAGTGCTTTCTAGAGTGGGTGAAAAACACCTCAGAAGCATCTAGCTTAGTTTCTTCCACAACATGATTAATCACAAATGTTTGCAATTCTTTGGAATGAGATAAATCAACTGCGTAGTAAGCGACACCCTGGTATCTTCCTTGATGATCTAAATAACGCTCTTCTCCTTGCTCGTTTTCTTCGTATGACTTCAACTTTTGAATACTCAATCCAACACTCTCATCTTTAATACCTAAAAACACAAATGTAGGTTTTCCGTTATCTCTTAAGTCAGGACTTGCATTCTTATTATCTTCGCTCCAGGTATTTACTGTATTCTTCCATAAATCGGACGTTAAAATTCCCTTCCTGATGATTTGTTCATCCTTTTCCAAGTATTGATCACATCCATTGCTCAATTCCACCAATTTGTTATCTTTCTTAATCACTAATGGATTTGTGTCTTTGAAAAAAATAAATCTTGTGGATGGATGTGTGACACTGTTGCTGATAAATTCATTATCTTCTCTTAGAAAAGATACACGATTAACCACTTCAGTACCAAAATAGATATTATTCTGTTGCTGTAAGATTGATGCGTTGCTTTCATGCGACATTTTAAAGTAGTTTATTTTAGATTTGTTATAAAGATTAGAATAAAGTCTATAACTTGCCTTCCAGTTTGAGAAGAAGGGCCTACAGTGCTTCAGCATTTGTGAGTAATTTCGAGATTAAACCTCGCAGTATTCTTCTTCCGGGGGACATTTATCACTGGACAATTCCGTTATGAAATTAATTTAAGAAATATATTTGTTCTATATACATGATGACTAATGACACATACATTGTGTCTTATTTGTACAGTTGTTTTATAATTATGCAAATAAATAATATCTAAAATTTGTTAGTAATCTTGCACTTCTTGTTTCATAAATTGAAGCAATAGAGTAGATATATCAGAAAATAAGATGTTCTCCTCAATAAGAATTCGGAAGTCTAACGTCTGAAAATCTTTAAAATCATCATTATATAACTCTAGTGTTGTGAAATTTAAAATGAAATACTTACAATACCCATTTAACCCAAAGTGACTCCCCTCTTAATTGCATTTGGTAAACCTTTTATCCAAGACTTCTTCGTCTTTTTATCAATGATTACAAAAACCCGGCCCGATTGTCTCATTCTACCGGTTCTGCCTACTCTGTGAACTAAATCAACAGAGGTGTTTGGCAAGTCCATTAAAATAACATTTTTAATGCCAACAAAGTTCAAACCTCTTGCTAATAAATCTGTTGTTACAAGTACTTTGATTTTACTATCATCTAAGTCATCACCTAGCAATTGCGCTGGTTTAAGGAATTGCTCAAGCTTTATCAGACGATCATCAGGAAGATCTGCTCCAGTAACACCAATGATATCCTCCTCTCTATGGCCATACTTTTCAACCAAAGCATCACATAAAGGTTGGACATCTTTCTTCTCATTAACAAAAATTAATATTCTTTTAACATAACCTTCTTCTGTCCCATCATTATGAATGGCATATATAGCCTGAGCAAGACATCTTGTTTTAGAGCCATTATAAGGTGGTAATTGGGCATCAATAACTTTCAAGACAATTTGCTTGGGAATCTTATGCAAAGAAGGAGTCACTATATTAATAATTGAATGCTCGTCAGGAAACATCTTTTTTATGGTCTTATTAAATTCCTTAGGAATTGTGGCAGAAGCAAAGATAAGATCCTTACATTTAGGAAGTTTTCTGATCACCGAAGTGGTATCAACGATCCATGATTTATCTAGTAACGTATCTGCTTCATCTATAATACAATGTTCCACATGACTGAAAAATTTGAAGGGTCTATTGAAATTGGTCAATTTCGCTAATCCCATAATCTTTGCAGGTGTTGTTACCAAAATATCTACCCGGTTGTTTACAGCATCTAAAAGTTTCGTATGCGGATCACCAGCTCCCCACTTCAAAACATTAAGCTGCAAGGAATTCCTATTTTCAGGTAAATTTAAAAATTCCAAGTACTGAGGATCCTTCTCTACCTTTGAGGAAAGTACTGAACTTAGATCATACTGTAAACGAGTAGTTCGATCAAGACATTCGTAAACCTGTTCGACTAATTCGTGAGTGGGTAATAATATCACTGATCTAACAATTGGACTCTTTTTAAAGAGCTCATATTCCTTAGGACCTTTCCTAAAGAATTCAAGGTCTTTTTCTTTAAGCTTACTTAAAAGAGGAGCCAAATATGCCCAGGTTTTCCCTGAACCAGTTTCAGCAGCAATAGTGAATACCTTCAATTTGTTTGATTCGTTTGTCTTCATTAATTCATTAACAATAGCCTCTCCCGTGGTCAATTGCTTTTCCTTCTTTTTCGCATCAGAATTAGATACCCTTGACTTATTGATCTTACGTATAGCAGCAATTTGAACCAGTGTAGGCTTAATTTCTAAGCTCTCTTTATCAGTTATATATGTACTTTTCAAATTATATCCATCTTTAATCTCTTCTAGCATGGCTAACCTAACAGTTGGAAATATTCTTAATGCATCGAACGATTTGATGCTCTCAATAGCTTTACTATTAATTTCAACAGTCTTAAGACTTGGCTGCTGAAGCCCAGCAAAGTTACCAAAAGCAAAAATCTTTCTAGCAGATTTAGATTGTTCTGGTGCCTCTAATTTCTTACTAGATCTTGTAGTGACCAATTTCCCCAGTCTTCTACTAGGTTTTCTCCTGGTCGTGAAATATCTTAATTGTGAGCAATTTAACAGAAAACTATTTACAGAATATCTGAAAGAAGGGACTCCCTTCAGATATAATGACATAGTGTTTGTTCGTTAAAAATCAAAATCTAAATCAAAAAATTTTTCACTTAAATGTTCTCAGTCATGTGATCAAAATAGTCGTGCACACAAGAAAATACGAATTTTTGAAAATTTTGGCCAGTGAATATTAAGTGAGGTTGAAGATTAAAACTAGCCTTAATTACCAGCCAACTAGTAGTATTTCTGCTTCATTATGTTCAGAATTACCAGTAATATTACTGCTAAGAGCCTGATTCCACAGGCCATATCAAATAGTGTTAGATATTTTTCAGGAACTGCAATTACATACGCAAAGGCAGCATCAAAGAGTAAAGATGGTAAAAAGAAAGTGAAGCAAGGGTTCAAGAAGAAGGCTGATCCAAGTGCATCTAAAGCTAAGAAAGGTGGTATGACCCATTTGGGCTTTAGAGATGCAGTATCTGCCTTAAAATTTGAAAAGTTGGCTACGGATTTGTCTAATTTAGATATCAAAAACTTAGAATACAAGTCAATGACAGATAGAAGTTCGAAAGTTGTCAAGTATGAGGATTCTGTAGAAGAAGTTTTGTCTGTTTTAGGTTCATTTAAGAAATACCAACAACATGAATTATTCAACAGACCTGTATCTATGATTACTGAAAATACCTTAAGATTAGATGCTGAATTCATACAAAAACTTGAAAAAAACTCGAAAGATAATAGATTATGCATTTTGGGTGAAAAGGGTGTAGGTAAATCTACTTTAATCTCCCAAATAAAAGCTTTGGCGTTATCTAAATATAACGGAGATGTGGTTCTTTTGCATTTAGATCACCCAGAAAAAATTGTAGAAGGTTCAAGTGACTATATTTATAACAAGAAAATTGAGAAATATCAACAACCAATGTTCACCAAGAGATGGATTAAAAAATTACGTACTGCAAATGAAGGCATATTCAAGAAGTTACCATTAACTAGAGATGCTAGTTTTGTCGCCAAAAAAGTAGAATACAATTTACGTAAGGGGGAAAATACCCTCTACGATTTTGTTTTATACAATCATGACTTTGGTAAAGTGGGTGCCTCTGATGCTTTCCAATTTTTCATTGAAGAACTTGTTCACCACTCAAAAGATGTTCCAGTCTTGGTTAGTATTGATAACTTTAATATTATTACCAGTAAATTCATTACTAGATACTATCACCCTGATTTTACTCCAATCCATGTTAAGGATTTTGAAATGGGTAACTTGATTTTAGAGTTAATTGGAGGTGACTTGAACTTCCAAAAAGGTGGTGTTTTATTAGCTGAATCAAAGGATGTTGCTGAAGCATTGACTCTAGGTGTTGGTTTAGGTCATAAGGAATATGATCCATATTACAAACCATATGAATGCGATTTCAAAATAGCTGAAAAGATGCTTTCTAACAATGGTGTACAATCATTCTTCGTAAACAATTTAACTAAGGATGAAGCCAATGAGTTATTAAGATTCTACGAAGCTAGTGGTGTTTTACAATTAAGAGAATACCCTAGTAAGGAACTCTATAAATCTGCTCAACAATTGTCAGAAGAACAAGTTGCAAAGAGATCTGGTGAATATAGCGAAGAATTCATTTATAATCCAGAAGAGCAACTCGAAAAAGTTATTGAGAGTCATTACACAGTCTCTTCAGGTAACCCTGGTCATTTATTAAGAGCTACAACTTTATTGTATTAAAGAAATTAATTATGAAATGGTGCTATTAATACCAGATTAAGAACATTCAAAAATGTATATTAGCAATTCATAATGCTGTAAATAGATATATAATACACATTGCTACATGAACTATTCAAATTTCAAATACATTGGTGGCCATATATTGTCGCCATATCTAAAAGTACATATTTAGCTAAACTTCATGGAAAAATGAATTATAAGAACTCAGGTAAATAAGGTATCTTCATCTCTTAAATACTCACCGATATCACCTTGTCTGAATGCAACAATAGCAGTTGGTTGTAAACCTTTTGCTTCGTTAGTAGATTTGGCACTTACACCAAAACCTAATGGGACATCACTCATAGAATAAATTATAACACCTGCATGCTCTGGGATATCATCCGACATTCTACCAACATGGGCTTTTAACACATGGTTTCCATATAAGTATGGCATTTCACCGTTAGATTTAATCCAAATCTTAAACTTAGCGTATTGAGCTAAGTATGGTAATGCTGTAATATGCAATCTAAATTTCCCAGTCTTGGTAAATTTACCAAAACAGGTACCAAGGGACATTAAGTTTTGTCTAGCTACAGAAGTAGCAAACTTTGCTACCTTATCTGAAACGTAATAAACTCTATCTTTTTGTAAACGGAAAACATGAGGATTAGTAGGATTATCAATTAAAAAAGAAATGTTTCTTCCAATATAATTTGCTAGCTTTTCAAAAACAACCTTTGTTTCTTCTTCTGTTAAAGGTCTCATGTTTGTGATGTAGTATATAGGATATTGGAGTATTCAACAAAGTGTATATCAATTTAAGATGCTTCAGATGCTTTTATCAAAAATAATTTTTCAAGCTGCACGTGAGCAAATTTTTTGAAAGAAAAGCGATGAGTTTTTCAGACGTCTATATCACAACAGATAAATTTCAGTAAGATGTCTGAGCCAATTTCGAAATCAGACGTTCCTGTTCAAGAAAATTCCAATGAACAAGGTGATGACTCTGTTTATAAAAGGGGTCAGCAAAATAAGTGGACCCGTGCCCGTACTGGCGATAAGAAAGGTGGTGACAATAAGAGATTCAAAAAATCTCCAAAGGAAAGAGAACATAAGGTCACGTAGGTATGTTTTTAACAGCTTTATTAAAGTAATATTATATATTAACATATGATAGTGAATTTACTCCAAGATTAGACGAGAATGGTAATCCCCTTCCAAAATCCGAAAGAAGACCAAAGAAAAAGGTTGCTTGTATGATAGGTTATTGTGGGGCCGGTTACAATGGTATGCAAATTCAAAATAACCCAGATGTAAAGACCATTGAAGGTGATTTGTTTCAGGCTTTTGTGAAGAGTGGTGCTATTTCTGCTGAAAATTCCGATGATCTCAAAAAGAATGGATTCATGAGAGCTGCTAGGACTGATAAAGGTGTCCATGCTGCTGGTAACGTTATTTCCTGTAAATTGATTATTGAAGATGAAGATATCATGGATAAGATTAATGCTGAACTTCCAGATCAAATCAGAGTTTGGGGAATTGAGAGAACTAATAAATCCTTTGATTGTAGAAAGATGTGTTCTTCCAGAATCTATGAGTATCTTTTACCGACTTATACATTATTGCCTCCAAAGCCAAGAACTGTTTTGAGTGAGCTTGTTAAAACTAAAAGTGAGGAACACCCTGGTGTTGTGAGAAAGGATGAAGAGGGTGAAAAATGGTGGAAAGAAACTAGAGAAGCTATCCTTGAAAGTGGAATTTCCGAAGATGA
Organism: Schwanniomyces polymorphus var. africanus; assembly: GCA_030563145.1. Lineage (NCBI taxonomy): Eukaryota > Fungi > Ascomycota > Pichiomycetes > Serinales > Debaryomycetaceae > Schwanniomyces > Schwanniomyces polymorphus. The sequence continues at coordinate 83,297 of JAKUBG010000017.1, forward strand.
TATTAATAAAGTTCAAACTTTATTAGAAGCTTCATCTAACAATGAATCCGGTGAATCAGTTAAATTATATAACTCAGAAGGAGAAATAACTGAAATTGGTAAATTGGTTAAATCAATTAAAACAGTTGAAAACAAAAGAAGAAGATCTTACAACGTTTCTAATGAAAGACTTGAGTTATTTAGAACTGCTATGAAGCAATACGAAGGCTCTCATAACTTTCACAATTTTACTTTAGGTAAGACATTCAAAGATCCTTCCGCTAGAAGATACATGAAATTAACCACTGTTTCTGACCCTTTTACCATTGAAGGTACCGAATGGGTTTCCATTAAAATTCATGGACAATCATTCATGCTTCATCAAATAAGAAAGATGATTGCCATGGCTGTCTTAGTCGTTCGTACTGGTTGTCCATTGGAAAGAATTCGTGATTGTTTTGGTCCAACAAAAATTAATATTCCAAAAGCTCCAGCCTTGGGTTTATTGTTAGAAAGCCCGGTTTACGAGGGTTATAACTCAATGTTAGAGAAATTTGGATACAACAAAATTGAGTTCACTAAGTATCAAAAGGAAATGGATGCCTTCAAAATGAAGTATATCTACGATAAAATCTATAATGAAGAAAACAAAGAAAATGTCTTTTATGGCTTTTTTGGCTTCATTGATACATTTAGAGGAAATGAAAATTCTAGTGAAGGTAAGCATATATTTGATTTCTTGGGGGCTGTCTTCGATTCTGGACTTGATGAGAATGGTAAAGTTATCATTCCAAAGGAAGATACTGATGAATCTGTGCCTAAACCAAAAGACCAAGATAATGTAGATTAAGTTAGGAACTTGTAGAAATATTATTATGATTATATATGTATGTATTCTACAAAGAAAGAAGAAGTCAAATTGAAAAGCAAGTTTTGTAGAAAAAATAAAATAATGTAATATATGCAATGACTAGAGATATGGAGAAACAAAAATAATATTAGAAGTCAAGTTAAAGCCAAGCAGGATTACCGCCACTCTGTGGTTGATTTTGTAAATTATCGCGGCGAATAACTTTAGGCTTATCATCTTGTAACTGAGTATGAACTGGGTTCCCATACCTTTGGAACGTATTAGCTTCTTGGTTTGGATAGTTACTTCTAATATTCTGTTTTTGTTGCTGTTGCATCAACATTTGTTGGGATGCTTGTAATTGCTGTTGTTGAAGGTATTGAGGTTTTTGAATACCGGCCTCTTCTTCGGGCTCTTGAATTCTAGTCTGAGCTTGAGGCTGAATGTTTTGTTGCAATTGTTGATTTTGTTGATCATCATTTAACTTTCCTTGTTGTTCTCTTTGTTTTTCTTGTTGGAATTTATACAAAGTCCAGTCAAATACATAGTCATATCTATAGTTCTCTCTCTTGAATAAATCACGGAATATTTTTCTTAAGTAGGGATAATCTGGCTTATCATCAAATCTTAAGCCTTTGACATAATCCATGTAATCCAAAAATTCTCTAGGCAATCCCTTCGTCAACACATCATTAGGTGTAGTCATCTTCTTCTCCATGATCCTATCATATTTTTGTCTCTTGGTTGCCGCCTTAAGACCTTGCCATGGTAACGATCCTCTGCAGAAATATATCAATACGTAACCTAAACTTTCTAAATCATCTCTTCTAGATTGTTCAATACCTAAATGAGTATTCACAGAAGCATATCTAGCGGTACCAGTTAAATTCTTATTTTCCCTATAAGGAATGTGTAAATGAGTTCTAGGGTCTCTATACTTTTTAGCTAAACCGAAATCAATTACATTTACTTGAGATCCTCTTCTGCCAATACCCATTAAAAAGTTGTCGGGTTTGATATCCCTATGAATAAAACATCTAGCATGAATATATTCTATACGGCAAATTAATTGATCTGCCAAAAGCAATACTGTTTTATATGAAAATTTTCTATTACAATAGTTGAACAAATCTTCTAAAGAAGGGCCCAATAAGTCAATAACCATGGCGTTGTAATCACATTCAGTACCATACCATCTTACAAATGGAATACCAACACCACCACTTAATGCCTTATAAACCTTTGCTTCATACTCTAGTTGGGGATGCTTAGCCTTTGTGTTCTCAAGCTTTATAGCCACTTCCTCTCCTGATATAATGTTGGTACCCAAATATATATCACCAAAAGATCCTGATCCGATCTTACGACCAATACGATACTTCTTTCCAACTCTTAAATCCATGGTTGCCTGTGATAATCCAAAATACCACGTTAGTAAAAATTTCTAGATTTAATGAGCAGTTACTAATTTACAAGGTACAATAGCAAACACAATATCAGTTCCTGTCTTTATTTTGCTTTATATTAACCTCTGGAAGATAATAATATATACCACTTTTCCTCACAATATATTGACACTGATTAATAATTAACCGCTAGGATTGATGAGAGGGTGCCACAAAAAAGGAAAAAAACTAACGTTAAATTTTCAAAGACCTCACAACTGTGACACAAAAGGGGCTACTGAAACTGTTCGCCTGACTATCACAAGGAACAATACAAATTTCGATTAATTTTCTGGATTATATATTAAAAATTAACTAATTAAGAGATGGAGTGACTTCAGAATCATTCCAAGTAGAGATAACAATACAATATTTGTAGGAAATACTAATAAATAAAAGATGTATAGCCTAATCAAACAAAGCCATCAATCTTGAGATTGCAAACAAAACATCAACAATAAATTATGTGCTAGAAAGATTGTAATAAGATAGCTTAGTTCTTGGCGGTTGGGGATTTCTTAAATTTGTTTAAGAATTTCTTGAAAAAGTCAGATTTCTTTGTAGCATTTTCAATGATCTTTGAGTTATCTTCAATTTCGGCTTTGGCAGCTTTACCAGCATCAGTAACCTTTTCGTCTGCCTTTTTAGCACCCTCTTTGGAGGATTCAACGACCTTGTCTGCTTCTTCTTGAATATCCTTCTTTGCATCAGCAATCTTATCTTCAGCAGTATCTTTAGCTTCAGCAATCTTATCTTCAACAGAAGGTTCGCCATCTTTAGATTCAGTAGCTTCCTTAACGGTCTTCTTAGCATCAGCAATCTTATCGTCAACAGTATCTTTAGCTTCCTCTACATTCTTCTTAGTGTCAGCAATAGCTTCATTGCTTGCTTCTTTGGTGTCATTAACAACTCCTTCAGCCTTATCTTGGACATCATTCTTAACATCCTTAGCACCTTCTTGGATTTCTTCGGCTTTCTTGGTAGCGTCTTGTTTAAGATCGCTAGTGTCGTTGTTTAAGCTTTCCTTTGAATCGGAAGTAAAAATCTTAGAAGATCTTCTTAACTTATCTTTAATACCCATTGTGATTATAATTTTGATTCTACAAATTATCTAAAATATTTTGTTACACGGAAACAAATGGGCAGGCGCAGCTATATTTATACAATTGTAAAATCTTGCAATACCGCATAGCATACTTTGACATACATCACATTTTTTGCATTTAGCAGAAGATATTGCCTCATATTTCAAATTCTTTGTTTCTGGCAGCTTTTTATATACTTTATACTATATACCTACACACTTAAAACCCATCATATATAGGTTCTATCTAACGAGCATACTAGTCTTACAATTGGTTTCCAAATGACTGTCTTCAGAAATTTAGGTTATCGTGAAGTCAGCCGCGAGATTTTTTTTGTCGCTACGCCATACTTAATGTGGCAATTGCCTATTAGGACTTCGTCGTCTTATTCAATTGATATCAAAAAAATTATAATTATCAGTAGTATTGTTTACGTGGCTTTCTATTGTATGGATGTATTTTTACAATCCCGTTGTAAATGGGAAAAAAAATCAAGCTGGTTGCGTTTCAAAGTTCAGCCACACGGCTGAACTTCCGGGGCCGCCTCAAAAAGGGTCATTCTCATCTATAACACCATTCTACAAGTTTCTACATCCCCACCTAAATTGAAAGGTTGGTTAAACACTTGGGTCAAAATTACTGATACTACAGATGTATGTGACCATCTAGGTCATCTTGCAAAAGTTGGAGTATCCAAATTTATCAGCTAATCCTTTGCGCCGTTACGGGTAGAATTCACGTCTAACCGGTGAATCCGAGATAACAATTTTGCTTATGTAATCCTGTTTTCTTTAACGTTCTTCTATTGTGCAGAATGTAAAACGAGTTGTAGCCAAGCAAAATGTACGCGATATTCTAGTACCACCCAATGTGGTGTTATTATTCAGGATTTTTGACACCTTTTAAAAATTGTGAACTGTGTTTTAAGCACAAAAGGCACCGGCAGGTAGAATGGAATGATATTTTCTGTATATTAGTCATAAAATATTAGGCAGGTATTTTAGTCATCTGTTCAGTAACACATAATTCAAATGCAGGAAAAATATTACATGAAGAGGAGGAATGATTATATAATCCTCTATGAAATCAGAATACTTCAATTGTTAATGGTATGTAGCAATTCAATGTGCTTTAACTTCTGAAGTAATAGGTGATAATTATCTCTGTGTAACATAATCTAAATTTTTACGAGTATTCAAGAAAACTTAATTTTGTATTCAGTAATACAGTTCATCGCTATTTACATTAAATGTGTACATTAAGTAGAATTCAAGTTTAAAAATATCGTAAGCTTACTAGTTACAGTTCATTTAACCTTGAAAAATGGAGTGTAACATCATCTCTAGCATAACTAAGTACTAAAATTAGTATGCATTATATAAAGGATGATAATATGCAGTATTAGTGTTGTTTTTCATTTTTTCTGTGTATCCTCTGTTTACAACCAAAATAAGACACCATAGATAAGGCAATAAGGCATTTAATAAAGGACGGCAATATGATGCAGGTGCCTGTTCTATCTAATCAATTGGAGAATATTGAGAATAGGATAGAGAGTCTCTCTGAAGCTCTAAATAAAACCTCACCACAGGCATCAGTTGGTAATGGAAGTGGCACCCAAAGAAGACCGCTAGGTAAATTACAACTTAATAGCACGGAAGGTGGTAATAAGATTATAAAGACAAACACAGGTGCTTCTACTGTGCGATTAAAGTCATTTAGACATACAGGCACTCATATATCATCTAAACTGCCTACCAATAGGACTATACGGACAAGTTATCCTAATAAGTCAGAACAAGGAAGTCCTGGGAATATTCCAGACTATGGAAAGAAAATTAAAAAAATGTCTCTTAATGATTTTGAAATAGGAAGGGTACTTGGAAAGGGTAAATTGGGTAAGGTATATTGTGTTAAGCATAAAGAATCGGGTTATATCAGTGCTCTCAAAGTTATGGCTAAGAAAGATTTAGTTGATTTAAAGTTGGAGAAAAACTTTCGAAGGGAAATAGAAATACAGTCTAATTTAATTCATTCAAAAATATCCAGACTCTATGGGTTCTTCTATGACTCTACAAATGTTTACTTGATCCTTGAGTATGCCATTTTTGGTGAGCTTTACCAACATTTAAAAGTGCAAAGAAGGTTTAATGATACTACAGCATCACATTATATATATCAAGTCGCTCAAGCTTTATCTTATTTGCATTCTAAAAACATCATACATAGAGATATTAAGCCAGAAAATATCTTATTGTCTCTAAATCATACAATTAAGCTAAGCGACTTTGGATGGTCAGTGAAACATCAACCAAAATCATCCAGCAAGAGGTTAACCATATGTGGAACTCTTGACTACCTACCACCCGAAATGATCGAATCTAATGAGCATGATTATAATGTAGACATTTGGTCTTTGGGTATTCTCTGCTATGAATTCCTAGTAGGTAAACCACCCTTTGAAGAAGTTGATAAAAATGCCACCTACAAACGAATTGCAAAAGTGGATCTTAAAATACCTAGTTTTGTCAACTCTGATGCTGCTGACTTAATTATCAGACTCCTACAAAAGAATCCAAAAAAGAGAATGTCATTACAAGAGGTGTTCACCCATCCATGGATTGTTAAAAATAAGCCATTCTGGCCAACATCAAGTTTATAACTCATATATAATATACAAATTTTATGAATAATATCAAATACCCACGCTAAATTAATTTATTACTCATTGTTGAGCAGTTGTCGCTGATTGCTGCTGCTGTTGTTGTTGCTGCTGCTGTCTTTGTTTCATTAATAGCATCTGTTGTTGTTGTAATTTTGCGACATGTTGTTGAAATAATTGCTGTTGTTGTATATTGTATTGAGCTGTTAGTAATATCGCTTTCAGAGGAGCTCTAACTTGATACATCTCCCCAGGAATAGAAGAATAAGATTGAATAGAAGCTGTGTTGTCTTGTGGTGTATCCACATTGACCAATGCACAACGACCCTGTAAACCACCTATTGAGCCAGATATAGCTTGGTTTGCTAAAGTCAGATCATTTCCCAGACCACTTGCTTGAACGGCTTGCGCATTAGCATTATTTCCGGAAGATATCAACGCATTTGCATAGGCTTCCCTCATGTATAAGAATTTCAGACGATATCTAGTCGGCATTATTATTTTTCTTTCCAAAGGTATTGGGTTATTTTTCGATAATCCTTCTAATACCAAATGGGTTTCTTCATCAGGGTCAAGAATTTTATGCACTCTTCCATTCTCAGAATCAAGAACACTACTCAGATCACCTGTGAACTCTGCATTTTCTCTTCTTTGAGCAGCCAACGCATTATTAGCAGCCAATTTAGCTTGGTTTCTCTTCTGGTATTGTTGAAGAAGCACGTCATAAGGTGCACTTCTTCCTAGAACTGCTCTCTTAGCCCCCATAGAATGGGTTTTACATGTAAGAGATCTTGCGCAAAAACCACCAGTTGGCAATGGAACCCCACATTGTTTCTCGACGTTAACTGGACCTTTTGGTTTTGCTGTAGTTTTAGGCTTTGGTTGTTTCTTCTTTTTAGAAGCAACAGTACCAGTGTTAGCCGCTAAAGCTGCTGCTGCTGCCAGGTTAGCTGCTTCTTTCTCTTTCTGCGTTTGAGACTTTTTGTATTTCTTTCTTGGTTTTGTTCCATTAGCAGTAGAACTTGGAGTTCCTGGAATAGGAGTTGTATTTCTTGATGATTCTACCGACGAAGGCTCCACTTCTAAATAGGTTTTACCTTTCTTTTTCTTCATTCCGTTAACCACGGCTGAACCAACACTGTCTTGACCTTTCCTCTGTTTCATTTCTATACACTTAGAATAATGTGAATGTAATATCTGTTCACCAATGGGTCTATTACACGATTTGCAGATTTTATATTTGATATTATTAGAAAGATAAGAACTATCAGGTGTGGAGTTCTGTATGATACTTGAGTTTGTCGAACTCTCTGATTTGTTGGTATTAATATGTGAATCTAATTTCTTGTCTAAATATACACCAAACTCTTTCCAGACAATCGCTCTTTTCTCGGTATCACTGCTGTTAAGTGAAGATATACTAGCTAAAGTTATCACTTGTTGAGATCTGGGTGACATTATCTTTCTTGGTAAAGAAAGATGAAATCCTAAATATGCTGGCGATGGCTCCTATATTATCTATTATTACTTAATAGCGCAAGTGATTGATGATATGATCTTAAATGAAATAATAAATATATAACTGCTATTAACTGTTATAGGTCGAAGCCAGTAATTATGAAAAGTCGATTTTAATGAACACAAAAATGTGCTTGGTGGAGTTTCCTCATTAGTGAGGATTAAAGGTTCTCTTGTTTAATTGAGGACCTTAAGTCGTCTACCTCTGATATTTATCAGTGGCTCTTGTACAGCATCGTACTTTAGAACGTCTAACTCATCCCCGTGTACATTTTTGAAATGACGGAAATAGCTGAGGAGTTTGTTAGCTTTCATGCTCCAGCAACCTACTTCAATAACTGCAAAACAATGTGGACATTGGATACCATCCACTTTTCTAGATTTTAATACCTTATCATTTTTCCCTTTGTCCTTTTTGGTGATTATATAGGTGCCATAATATAGTCCATTTGGGGTCAAATAATTGTTTGAGAAGATTCCATGTTCTAATGTTAAGTGGGATAAATAACTAGAATTCTTGAATGGTAAGAACTTCACTTCTTCACAATAAGGACACATTCCACATTTGGTTTCATTCTTCAAGTTTCCGTCAAGATCTATCTCAAATCTGTAATATTGAGGTTCGTATGGATTTTCCATTCCAAAGACTGCACTGGTTTTGTAAACAATATCCTCAACGGAACCATTTAAATCATCAATATTTCTCAAGTACTTTACTCTTTTCTTCACTGCCTCTACTGAAGCCAAGCGATCATGGCTTTTGTATAGAGACAAAGCCAATGCAGCCTGCTGTTGTTCATCATGGGCTCTGGCGTAGTTATTTACTAGAAACGGATGATCAATGTATACCTTTAAGATTTTGCCTGAGTAGCCATTGTAATTTATTCCAATAGATAGACAGGATACTGAAGAATCTACCACCTTTAATTGTAACTTCCAGGGATTCGTGTAATTTATATTACATATGTTCGAAGATTTCGCAACAAGATGATTGTTAAATTTTCCGTCATTGTAAGTAATCATATTTTCAGACTTAACCTGATATTCTTTATGATATAACCTTTGATCTCCCATGTTGTTGTCCAAGTTTTCGTCTTCAATATTTGTGTCCTTCTCTGTTTCTATATAGAAATTTTTTTCAAGATTGTGGTGTATCTGTGAAGATATCTCAAATTCTTCTATTTGTGCCTTTAAACTATTTTGAGTTGTCCCCATTTGTAAACATTGAGCATAATTAGGATATTCTTTGTTATAAAGCATGTCATCATTGAAAGCTGGTGATATTTGTTGATTACTTCTATTTTCTGAATTTCCTTGCAAAATATAATTTTTTTGCACATTTTCATAAAAATGTGTATCATTATACACCATATTATTTTTTTCATAGAGTTTTTCTGCAAAATGTCCAAACTCCTCTAATGGATCCAAGACTAACCCAGGCTTAGAAGAAAAATAACATTCCGTTAAATTTCCATCCAAAGCTTGAGAATTAAGAAGAGTATCCAATTCTAAGTTATCGTACATAGCATGCGTGTCAGTAAAAGAGTTGTTATTCAAATAGTTAAAATGTGACATTTTCTAGTAGTTTGTTCACAAGACTGCTCTAATATAATTTACTTGGATCAGGTAATAATACTTATAAAGGAACGATTGATCCTTTTATATGCTACCGCTTTTGTATTTCAGATATGCTATATAACTATAGCATAATATGTAGCAAATAACAGTACCACGATCTATTCTAACAAATATATATTTATAGATTTCTAGTAATCCAGATACACAAACTTAACAACAACTCTGCTAGTAGCATTGCAAAAGAATACCAAAAGAGGATGCAACCTATCTCCTGCATATTGCATGCATCTCAGCCATAACAAATTTTTTTAAAATTTGTATTATCTAGATCAATTAAATAAGCTAAGGAGAAAACAATGTTGGGATCAGGTTTTGGCTTATTAGCAATCTGCTCATCATTGTATTTGATTTCAGGAGGAAGATTTTCTGTTGTTTTTGCTGCTGCTTGTATATATATACTTTACTCTAATGAAAAACAGAAAAATGCTGTAAAAGTAAAGAAGGAGGTAACTGAGAAGGTAACTGAGAAGAAACAGAAAGATTCTCCAATTTATGCAGTGGATTTTACATCTACGTCATTTACTCCTTCAGAGACTACAACTATGCCAAAAGCTCAAAAAGTCTCATCCACTGTTATAAGATCTAGGGCTAAAAGAAACCCAAAGATTATTAGACAGTCTAATCCAGTAAAGGCTGCAACTGAACCAGTATTAACTAAATCGGCGATCAATTTGCTTGAATCACAAATTTATATATTCTATACTACGTTGACAGGTTCATCTCAAAGAGTTGCAAAGTCATTATATGAAACCCTTGAAAATGTACCAGATTTAAAGAATAAGCCAAAGTTGATGAATTTAGATGATGATGTAGATGATCTTGAAGAATATTTCTTGAAAACACCAGATAATGGCGAGACAAAGAACATATACTTGTTGGTGTTACCTTCCTATGAGACCGATTCGCCTATTGATTACTTTTTAGAACATTTGACTGAAACTTATAATGACTTTAGAGTTGATAAATACCCAATGAGAAAATTGCTAGGCTTTGCAGTTCTTGGCTTGGGTGATTCTGAATCTTGGGATGGTGAAAAATTCTGTTATCAAGCTAAGTTGGCCGATAGATGGTTAGGAAAGTTAGGTGGAAGACGTTTATTCCCAGTTGGTGAGGTATGTATGAAGTTTGAAGGTGAACCAAAATCAAATGAATGGATCCAGAATTTCTGTTCTATTTTGAGTGATGAGGAACCATTTTACATTGACGAAAACGATGAAATTGATGATAGTGACAAGGAAGAAGACAGTAATGATGAATCTGAAACTTTAGTTGACATCGAAGACATGGGCCAAATAATGAAGAACTCAGATAAGAAAGGATCAATGCAAGCTGAAACAAAGCAGATGGTTGCTAAAGATTCTCCAACATTTAAGTCATTAACTAAACAAGGTTACACTATTGTGGGTTCCCATTCTGGTGTTAAAATCTGTAGATGGACCAAGAGTGCATTGAGAGGAAGAGGATCTTGTTACAAATTCGCATTCTATGGAATCAAATCACATTTATGTATGGAAACTACACCATCATTAGCTTGTTCTAATAAGTGTGTCTTCTGTTGGAGACATGGTACCAATCCGGTTGCAAAATCTAACTGGAGATGGGAATTGGATCCTCCAGAAAAAGTATTTGAAGGTGCATTGGCGGGCCATTATCAAAAAATTAAACAAATGAGAGGTGTTCCAGGTATTCAAATGGATAGATTCCAAGAAGCATTCCAAGTCAAGCATTGTGCCTTATCATTAGTTGGTGAACCAATTTTCTACCCTCATATTAACGAATTTGTTGGTATGTTGCATGAACAACATATCTCATCATTTTTAGTGTGTAATGCCCAACACCCTGACCAATTAGCTAAGCTTTCAAAGGTTACTCAGTTATATGTCAGTATTGATGCCCCAACTAAAACAGATTTAAAGAAAATTGATAGACCATTGAATAGTGATTTCTGGGATAGAATGATGGCTTGTTTGGATATCTTGAGAACAACTCAAAGACATCAAAGGACAGTATTCCGTTTGACTCTTGTTAAGGGGTTCAATATGGATGAAGTTGAAGGTTACGCTGATATGGTTGTCAGAGCTTGTCCTTCTCAAATTGAAGTGAAGGGTGCAACATTCTGCGGCTCATCAAATGGTAATGGTAACCCATTAACCATGCAAAATATTCCCTTCTACGAGGAATGCCGTCAATTTGTTATATCTTTAACAAAGACATTAAAAGCTAGAGGTTTTAACTATGAAGTGGCTGCTGAACATGCTCATTCATGCTGTATTTTAATTGCTGATACTAAATTCAAAATAAATGACAAATGGCATACTCATATTGATTATCCAAAGTTCTTTGAGCTACTTGAAAGTGGAAAGGATTTCGTTGACCTCGATTATATAAAGGAAACACCATCCTGGGCTATTTGGGGTTCTCAAGAAGGTGGTTTCAATCCTGAAGACACCAAATACGATAGGAAAGCTGAAAAATTAAGAAAAAAGCAAGAAAGGGAGGAGCAAGCCAAAAAAGTCATTGAATTACAAACTGCTGCTTAATTAACATCTCAATTAACAAGTATTTATTTATTTCTATTTCTCATCTGATCGTTTCAACCAAACTGGTTAATGGTAGGAATCGGCTGAGAAATAACGTAAGTGCATATTTATTTATATACGCGATATATCTACTTCCTGTATATAAAATTGGTTCAACTTTATTAATGAACACATTCATTCGTTTTCTTTGTTAGTAGTCGTCATTAAGAATTAACTTAATGAAGAAAATTGCATTTATTCACCCAGATCTTGGGATAGGTGGGGCAGAAAGATTAATCGTTGATGCTGCTGTTGGTTTGCAGGAGTTAGGTTATAGTGTTGTTTTGTACACATCTCATTGCGACAAGAGCCACTGCTTCGAGGAAATAAGTAATGGAACATTAGAAGTTAAAGTATACGGTGATTTCTTACCACGTAGTTTTGCAAACCGTTTTTATATCGTGTTTGCAATATTAAGGCAATTATATCTAACTTTTAAATTATTACTTACTGGAGAAATTAAAGAATATGATTTTTTTATCTTTGATTTATTATCATTCAGTGTTCCATTTGTTAATGCTTTAGGAAAAGGAACGTCCAGAATATTATTTTATTGCCATTTCCCTGATCAGCTACTCGCTAAAAAAGGTGGATTTATAAAACTGTTATACAGAATCCCGTTCGATTATCTTGAAGAAACCACAACTGGTTACAGTGATAAGATTGTAGTCAATTCTAAGTTTACCAAAAGTGTATTTGACAAGACATTCAAGGTGTTAAGGAAAAGCAATCCTGGTGTGATATACCCTTGTTTTGACCCTCAGTCAATAGAACCTACTCCTGAAAGAGCTGATGCAGAAAAGGAAATCGGTGATTTTTTCAAAGGAATACCCTTTTTTGTATCAGTCAATAGATTTGAAAAGAAGAAAAATGTTGAATTGGCCATTAAGTCATTTGCTGAGTTTAAAAAGAAGTTAAATAAAGACCAGAAAGCCATCTTAGTTGTGGCTGGTGGATATGATCCTAGAGTTAACGAGAATGTTGAATATTTGAAAGAGCTTTGTAAATTATGTGATAGTTATCAATTGAAAAACTTTACTATACGTGGTAAATTAATAATTCTACCACCATCTACTGAGGTTTTATTTATGCCATCCATCAGCTCCCACATAAAAAATGCATTGATCAAAAAATCAGAATTGCTCTTATATACCCCATCTTACGAGCATTTTGGTATTGTTCCTGTTGAGGGAATGTTATTAAAAACGCCAGTCTTAGCTGTTAATAATGGTGGCCCATTAGAATCAATAGTACACTATGATGGCAAAAATAAGGATTCTGCAACTGGTTATAATGTAGAACCTGATTCTGTAAAATGGTCTCAAGTGTTACTGGATTACTTCAATTATGATGATGAACTCAAATTACAATTAGGTAAAAATGGCCATGAAAGAGCAGTTTCTATGTTTCTGCGTACTGAAATGAGTAAAGCTTTCGATAAATACCTAACTGAAGCCTCAAACGAGAAAAAGAAGAATGGATCTTTTATCAAAGTGCTTTACATATTACATATATTAATATTATTGGGTGGTATATACTTATATAGAGCGTTCTTTTAGTTCCTAAACATATTTTTGATTTCATTCCAAATATGAACCTCTTCTTGAGGTTTAATATGGACAGTCTCTTTTCTTACAGTTCCACCCGAACCATTCTTATCATCAAACAACCCAAGTAAAGACGAACCAGAACCTTTTGAGTTAGCCTTAACTTCAGAATATTTAATGACGTCTTTCACATTATCTTCAAAGTTGTTAAAGAATAAAGGAACAGCTTTCTTATACAGCGAATCCAATTCCTGATCAAGATTTAACTTGAATTTATGAAAGTTAGGAGAAGGTGACTGCAAATTAAAATTACGAATCATGATATTTATTTGCGAAACTTTCTCTGTCAAATAAGGCTTCTCTCCACTTATTGTACTTGAGTTAAGCATTTCATTATACTCAGCAGGCGATATTTTCTTGGAAAATGCTTCTTTAGTGAATGGTCCTCTTCTTAACTTCTCTAAAAAACAATTAATCCATACCTTTTCTAAGTTACTTCTGAAATTTTTTATTTCCGTTGAAATAGACTGTTGATTTTCAACCCAAGGTGGTAAAACATCTTGCTTATTTAGAATTTGGTTCATAAAGTAATTAGTATCATTGCTGTTGATTAAGTGATCTCTATTTAGAGGCTTTCCTCTTACAGCATCCATAGAAGGATCATCAAATCTTCCGTTTTGTCTATTGATTTTTTCGTTAATCTTTGACTCTGCAATGCTTGAAATTAGCCCAAGAGTGACGTTAGGAGAAGAGGAGTTCAATAACATCGATGGACCTAATAGTTTTTCTTTGTACATTTCTCTAAAATTATCCTCAGTCTCCTTTGTACTCGATCCATTAATCTTATAATCCAACGAGTCATCTTTTGCTTTTAATAATCTTGTTTTGATATCTTTTTTTGGTTTGAATTCCATTCTTATTTCCTTCGGCTTCAGATCAGTAATCATTCTCAATGTAGAATCTAGAGTACTCTCTGTTCCATCCCATGGCCCTTTAACCGTCGTATCTGCTATGTTCTTTGCATGCTTATTAAAGTTTACTACTGATTCATTCTTTAATGAAGCTAACTGCTGTTGATACTTATGAGAGAATTCATTGTTTTTCAATTGCTCTGAATCATATTTCTCCTTCAACTCTTTGAACTTTGGATCAGTATCTAACTTGAAAGCTGGTGATTCATTTAACTTTTGTTCCAAAATCTGACTAAACCGTTCGGCTAAGGCACTGTTTGTTTCATCTTTCCCTTGTTTTGAATAGAGCCGTATCAGCCTAATACTAGGAAATCGGTACAACTTCAACGTCATCTTTAAAGAGCAAATCTCAAAATCTACAATTTCTAAGCGCTACGCAGTAAAAATTTATATTGAGGGGTATACCATCTTATAAATACTATTTATGGTCTATTTACCTGTAATCTCTTCACTTTTTTCAGGTATATTAAACATGCTGATCTATTACTGAAACAATTCTCCATTCATTAGTTATATTTTGCTACTATAAGGCAAAAAATATTAGGACTGCACTCCCCGTTACTAATGCCATGAGTAATATGAGTTTCAATATGAAGCACGTAACTTCCTTACGACCGCCTGCAGTTATAATGATCTGTTTTTCTAAATCAACATCCTCCAACTTAATCTTACTCTTAGGATGCTGCTTACTTTCCTGGCTAATGATGTTGTTTAAGTTCGCAATATCACCCGATTCCATTGACCCTAACGACTCTGACCTATACCTGTTAGGAGAGATGACCAGGGATACTGATCTAGTTCTGTTGTTAACTGGTAAGTGAAGATCTCCAGCTTCTTCTTCCGCTATCTGTGGGTGAAAGCTTACTGATGCTTGTCTATTTTGCCTCATTTCTCTTTAGTTAAAAATCTCAATTAGGCTTAACTATATGTTCTCAACGTAATTCCATATCATATACACACACACATATATATATATATATTGATATATTGTACTTATTTTAAACGATGGAACATTTGCGAAACGACAGGGGGGGCTATACTATTTATATTTAGAACAATGTTAAAGCGAGCCGCATTCTCTCCATCTTTTCATTACATAAATACCAACAAGTGCCTTACAGATTATCCTGATCTCCTGGCGAAATGTACCTTTCAAGAAAACAGATACATTCTCAGGTACAAACTTTGCCTAATTGTTACATAAGGGAGGTCGGTATTTTGATTTATATATTATAATGCTAGCTTATTAATTGGTACGAGTTTACGTTAATGTGTGGCTATTCTTAGGACCATATTGGGTATTTATCCTCGTTTACTTATTAGTGACTACTTTATCAGCATAGTGGGGCTATTTCCAAGTACGGTAATATATATCGAGACCTTATTTCTTGTTGAGTGGCTACACGACAGACATTATTTGAAACATTCATTCTAGAACTTCAGTATTTAAAGAATGACTGCGCACTATCAGAACGCCCCCATACACATACACATATAGGTCATCTTGAGAATCGATTTCAATCTTGGTATTGCACGTCCTCCAGGTTGTCATTCGTGTAGGGCCTAAAAAATCATGGGCACTATGTGGTTTTGTGTAACTTACGTCTGGCGAGCGATATCATTTCAGAACGGTAAATCCCTATGGATCAGTTGTAAGCAATTAGATTAGAATACATTAATAAAAGAACAAAACCATGTGGATTTTTGATTGGTGTAAGTATTCCATGGCGTATATATATCAATTTTAGGATTGATGCATCAATAAAGTGGCAAGAGAGTGAATACTAACGCCGTATAGTTCAAGATATTTTATCATCATTAGGTTTGTGGAATAAACATGCTAAGTTATTATTCTTAGGTTTGGATAATGCTGGTAAAACCACTTTGTTACATATGTTGAAGAACGACAGATTGGCTACCTTACAACCAACTTGGCATCCAACATCCGAGGAATTATCCATCGGTTCTGTCAGATTCACTACCTTCGATTTAGGTGGTCATATACAAGCTAGACGTTTATGGAAGGATTACTTCCCAGAAGTCAACGGTATAGTCTTCTTAGTTGATGCTGCTGATCTCGAAAGACTTGCCGAATCCAAGGCAGAATTGGAATCATTATTCAGAATTGAAGAATTGGCTAATGTTCCATTTTTAATTTTAGGTAATAAGATTGACAAATCTACAGCTGTTGGTGAAATCGAATTGAAGAACGCTTTAGGCTTATATAACACCACTGGAAAGGACACTGGTAAATTAGCTGAAGGTCAAAGACCACTTGAAGTATTCATGGTCTCTGTCGTCATGAGACTGGGTTACCGTGAAGGTTTCAAATGGTTATCTCAATACATTTAATTGGCATATATTAGCCGTATTATTAAGGCAATGTACTTTAGTTATATAGTTCTACCTATCAATCAATCAACATGATATATAATAATTTAGTATATGGATTTGCACGTGATTAGGCATCGCTCACATTATTTTCTTAAATATTTTACTGAAGAAATATTGCTAAAGTAATAGTTATTAAGATTTACAAAAGCATTATGAGTGAATCTAATAAGGGTGCTTTACATCCAGATAAGAAAAAGTGGAAGGCTCCAAAAGGTCCAAAGCCTGTGCATCATAAGAATAAAAATTTAATTGGTTTAGGAAGGAATATTGCAAATCAAAGAAGGAAAGAAAATGAAATCGAATACTTACCAGATGGAGAAATGAGATTCACAACAGATAAGAAAGAAGCAGGGTGGGTTAAATTAAGATCTGTTACAGAAGAAAATTCTTTGGATGAATTTTTAAATACTGCTCAGTTAGCTGATACAGATTTTACAGCTGAAAAGTTACAACAAGTAAAAATCATTAAAGTAGGAAATACATCCATTGTTAACCAGACTGGTCTTTTATCCCAAGAGGAAACTATTGAATTACGTAAGAAACATCAGCTTTTTGAAAACAAGTTAACTATTCCTAGAAGACCTAACTGGACAAAAACACAGACCAAATTACAGATTGAAAGACAAGAAAATTTATCATTCTTAGAATGGAGAAGAGAGTTAGCTGCATTATCTGAAATTAACGATTTACTTTTGACTCCTTACGAAAGAAATTTAGAAGTCTGGAGACAATTATGGAGA
Source organism: Schwanniomyces polymorphus var. africanus (assembly GCA_030563145.1). Lineage (NCBI taxonomy): Eukaryota > Fungi > Ascomycota > Pichiomycetes > Serinales > Debaryomycetaceae > Schwanniomyces > Schwanniomyces polymorphus. The sequence continues at coordinate 100,705 of JAKUBG010000017.1, forward strand.
GTTGTAGAAAGATCAGACTTGGTGGTACAGATTGTTGACGCAAGAAATCCTCTCTTTTTCAGATCGGTAGACTTAGAGAGATATGTCGAAGGCTTAAGTGATTCTGAAAATAATAAAACTAAAAGGAATTTGTTATTGGTTAATAAGGCGGATTTGTTGACCAGGAATCAGAGAACAGCATGGGCGCAATATTTCAAAGAAAAGAATATTAATTATGTATTCTTTAGTGCAGCACAAGCCAATGAGTTATTAGAGAAAGAAAGAGAAGAACTTGAAAGAGCTAAAGTAGATGCAGATGCAGGTTTTTCCCAGCATAGACCAGAAGTGAAAGCTAATGGTGATGAAAATGACAACGAATCAGCTGAGGATGCCAGTATCAGAATTTTGAAAATAGATGAATTGGAAGAACTTTTTATGAATGAATCCCCACAATTTAAATATGATCCAGAAATACCAAACAGGAAATTGAATATTGGTTTAGTTGGTTACCCTAATGTTGGTAAATCTTCCACAATCAATGCGCTTGTTGGTGCAAAAATGGTTTCTGTTTCTTCTACTCCAGGTAAGACCAAGCATTTCCAAACAATCCACCTAAGTGAAGATGTTTTGTTGTGCGATTGTCCAGGTTTAGTTTTTCCTAACTTTGCTTATACCAATGGTGAATTGGTTTGTAACGGTGTTCTTCCAATTGATCAATTAAGAGAGCATATTCCGCCAGTATCGTTAGTCTGTCAAAGAATTCCAAAATACTTTTTAGAAGCTGTCTATGGTATTCATATCCCAATACAAAAAATCGAAGATGGTGGTAATGGATACCCTACCGCAAGAGAGTTGTTAAATGCTTATGCTAGAGCTAGAGGTTATATGACCCAAGGTTTTGGTAGTGCTGACGAACCTAGAGCTTCTAGATATATATTAAAGGACTATGTCAACGGAAAATTATTGTATATTAATCCTCCTCCAGTTAAATTGGATAATGGGGAATGGGATATACCCTCCGTTGAAGAATCTAGAGAATTCAACAAAGAATTGTATAATTTATCAAACTTGCCTGAAACAAGACAACAACAAATTATATCTGCTTTAACATCTAAAAATATTAAAGTAGATGATTTTGATTTAGCTAATGATTTATCTAAATTAAATTTCTCTATGCATATTTCTGAGGACTCTTCTAATTTCACAAATGCTAAAAATTCAGAGAGCAAGGGAGGCCCTAAGACGTTATTTTATGGTGGTAAGCAAGCTGCTTTAGAAAGTGAAGGAGATGATTTAGACAGAGAGTTTTTTAAATTAAATGGTGTTAAAGGAAACTTAAAATCTCCTTTCCATAAACAAGGAAGTACTGACGGAAAAGGTAATAAGAAACACAACAAGCTGAACAAGAAAGCTCAGAAAAAAACCAGAGTGACCACATATTAAATATATATTGTTTGCATTTAAGTATCTTATATCTTCATTAACTTATTGAGTATTCAATATAAACATTCACTAAATATCTTACAAATATCTCTGAAATATATAGATTTATGATACTATTAACAATTATATTTGCGAAATTTAATCTTACATATTCTAACATCTTTAAATTATCAGTATATTAGACTAATTATTTAAGCTTTGAATTTATAAACATTTAATTAACATAAATAGTTTAGTAGATTCTGAAAGATGGACCCATAGTAGACTTGATAACTAAGGAACCAACGTTTTGCCAGTTCTTCTTTAATAAAGAAACCAAGAAGTTAGAAGCCATCATAATTTGGTTAACTAAGACATCTTCTTCCATTTCAACGTGACCAACAGCGACGGCTAAACATAAAACCTTCTTCAATTGGAACTTGATGGTGGACTTAACATCAGTGACCTTAGAGTATAAGTCATCGTTGTGAGAAACTGGGGTTGGGAACTTACCAGCCTTGGATAATTGAGGACCTAACAATCTTGGAACTTGCTTAATTAAGACTTCAGATGCAATGAAAGCATTGTACTTCTTAGCTAACTTCTTAATCAACTTCTTGTTCTTGTTCAACTTCTTTAAGTCATCAACGGACATAGCGTCAACACCAACAGACTTAGCTCTGTCAACATCAAAAGCATCACCAAAAATACAGATGGTCATGTTTGGTCTTGGGACTTGTGGTAACTTTAAAGTACCAGAGAAACGTTTATCTCTTTGAGGATCGTAGTTCTTTAAACCGACTTGTAATTCAACGGTTTCTAAGAAGTTTCTCTTCTTAGTGTCATTAGAGAATTCTAACAACTTGTTGACGTTTTCACGAACGTGGGAAGTAGTAAGCTTAGACATCTTTAATATTCGTCTCCCAAAGGTATTTGGTAAAATAAACTGATTCGACGAGGATAAAGAATATAAGAAAAATTAAAACGAAGAGTTTGGGATTCCTATTAACTGCGAGACCAGATGCGAGTGAAAAATTTCTAAGGAAATTTTTTTTGTACATAACGAAATCTCAATCACGTGCAAATATCATTCTAGGGTATCAGCCCTTTTAATGTCGTTAAAGATTATATCAACAAATGTCGTCTTATCTATAAGTATACTTAAGTACTACCGATGATTGGAATATGGAATCAATATAGGAATTGTAATGTGATTTTAAATCCGGGGATATACCTTATAAAACATAGGGGCTTCAATTCTTCATCTAAGCTTTTTGCAAGTAGTGGTGATGTTGGAAATACTAAGTATAAGCATAAAGGTAAGAAGTTACGCCAGGATCGAATTGATAAAATAAATATGGAGTCGCATACTAAGCTCTATTATATTGACAACGAATTTAATATTTTTAACAGTAATGTAAAGAAAGTTCTTGATTTAGGATATGTTCCAGGCAATTGGTCACAATATGCAAAATTTAGATTATGTCAGATACATGGTTTAGAAGAAGAAGATTTTCATAAAAAATGTCATATGGTAGGGTTTGATCTATTATTTGGTAATAGTATTAAAGGAATTTCATCGATTCAGGGAAATATATATTCCAAATCATCACAACAGCATATCATCGATCATTTTAAAGGTCTTACAAAATTAAAGGAATTTGACCCCGAATGGAATAATGACAATGAAAGCTATTTTGTTAAGGAGGCGAATATTGAAGAAGAACTATCCGAATTGGATAGAGAGATGAGGAACATGACTTTAGAAAGTCATAATGATCTAAAAAGAATAAAACGACACTCTAATATTATTAATGATCTAAGTAGTTACGGCACTGATTTAATCCTATCAGATCTTGGAACGCCTTTTCTTCAACTGCATGGTTTTTTTAACAATACGACCACCAGACCGTATATTAGATTTAATTCAAACAAGGCATTACAAAAACCCATTACGGCAGCATTAAAATCATCCCTCGACCTAGCTGACGCTTCTTTGCTCTTGACGTGCAAATTATTAAAACCTGGTGGAACATTTTTAGTAAGACTCCCTGAAGTAAATTTAAATGATTCTGAACTCGAGTTTTATGAACAGAAGTTACATAAAGTATTTAATACAGTGAAAACATGGCATAAAAATGGCCTTGGAATTAATAAGTCGAGTACTCCTTTCGAGGAACCTGATATTAACGAATTGTTTTTTGTTTGCAAAGATAAAAAGGAGGCCAAAATTGATACAGATAATCTTTTTTAAAATTGTAATATAGATATTATAAATTAATATAACTAATCAAAATGAATTTATTTTACTTAAGACCTATACATAGTTCTACTACTTTTTTAACTTGATCATTATTTTTTGAGTGTTGTAACAAACTTTCAAGTTCCTAACTCTCTATTCTCTTATAATTCCTCTTCCTCGACTTCACTAGTTTCGGCTTCATCAGCCTCGTCCACATCAGCCTCGTCCACATCAGCCTCGTCCTCATTAAGTTCATCAGCCTCAGCTTCAACTTCATCAGCAACATCATCATCTTTGGCTTCTTCATCTTCGGCTATATCTTGATTTTCAACATTTATTTTGGAAGTTTCATTTTCTTCAATATCAATTAAATCATCAGCTTCAGTTGGTTTTTCAGAAATGCTAAATTCCTTCAAATCACTAATTAAGTTTTCACTAATCTTTTTCTTTCCTTTAGACTCTAAATTAGACTTCCATGAATTCACTGTGTCCTCCGTTATTTCCTTGGACACGCCGTAGTTAACACCAAAGAAAGCTGCTTCAGTAAATCTTTCACTTTTATTCAACAATTTCTGACATGCTACCTTATTACCTGTTAACCACCATGCTTGGAATGCTATATTGTATTTACCCTTTGCTTCACAATCTTCAGCCAATTTAACTAAACCTTTTTGGTTGTTAGATGATGATAACATTAATAACAACGATGGGTAATCTTGGGCTAACCAAAAACAATCTTGAGCTAACTTAATATTCCATTTCAGTAACGCCAAATCTCCCAACTTCTTCCACTTACCAGCATTAGAGGTTGCTGAGAGTTTGTCCTCTTCTTCTTTAGTAGATAATAATCGGAATGCTTGCTTCAAATCACCAGTAGAAAGGCATATTTGAAATTTGGAATCAAAGTCCAGCGAGAAAGCAAAAGATAAAGACAAATATCCTAATTTCTCAAAAAATCTAGATAATTGGTTTAATTCAGTCTTGCTGAATCTGGAGAAAAGGGAAGCATATTCTTCAGACAAAGATGCAGAAGTGATACTAGTTAAGTCTGGAACTTCTTCGCCAGTTTCTTCGTCAGTGATATGCTTGGTTGCAAATTGTTCGAAGTCACCACGCATAACTAAAGTTTGCAATTCAAGGACTTCTGCATTTATAAACCACGATACAACAGTAAAGGATTTGTCAATAAGATATAACTTTCCTTCACCTGCTTTATAACCAACGATATAGAATTTATGATCAAAATGTCCCAAATTGATAACTTCACCACCTACGAAATAATTCAATCTATTAGATGAAGAAGTTGTGTATACAAAAACATCACCAATGAATTTACCTGATAAAATAGCCTCTGAAGTTGGCAATGTGTACAAAACATCAAATGCTGTTTCTACTCCCTCTTCAGGATCTAACTGATCATTTTCAAGTGCTTCATCGAACAGCTCACTATTATAACTCAAGAAAAAAGTTTCATCATTCTTCTGAGAACCAATTGTCTTATTCTCGGTAGCACCAGATGATGTGACAATAGCTAATAATTCTCCATTGTCAGACCAAATAACATCTTGAATATCATCATCCAAATCTACTCTTCTTACTAATTTACCACTAACCCAGTCGTAAAATGTGATACAACCTTCCAGCTTTACACCTAATAAGGCACCTCCAAATATTTTATCTGCTTGATAGATTAAATCTAAGGTAAGATGCTCTTGGAAGTTCTTAAAGATTTTCACAGACAACTGTGATTCTCTGATAGCATATGAGCAGGCATTGGTGGTATCATGCGTATTCCAAGTAAAATCTAACGCGCTACCATATGTCTTGGATCTCCAGGCTAATGATGAGTACACAATGTATTCTCCGTCACCACAAATGGTAGCATACCTACCATTTGGGGAATGTGCTAAAGATTGTGGATAAATTTCGATTGAACCCAATTCTTTTTGCTGTAAAGATAAAGATTCTCCATCTTTTAAACCTTCAGTTGAATTAGGTTTAATAATTGATTGAAATACTTCAGAATTCTTAGCATAAATCAATTTGCAGTTTGAATCCATAGAGAATAAAGGCTCCTCATTACCAAGCTTAACTATAACGTAACCTGAATCACATCCAACGGCAACTAAATTTGATTTTTGTAAAATAGATACACACCAAATTCTTTCCAAGCTGTAGTTAATTGACTTTTCTAATTTAAATGTATTAGAGTTCCAGAATCTTACAGTTCCATCTTCAGAACCAGAGATTATCAAAGGCAAATCAGGGTGGAAAATAGCGAAAGAGACGTTTGATAAGTGACCTTCTAATGTAGCAACACACGATTTAGTTTGATAATCCCAGACTTTTATGGATTTATCATCAGATGCAGTTATAATATAAGGTTTATCAGCTTGAGGGTAGTAGTCAACATAATTAACACCCTTAGTTTCGTGAGCCATTAAGGTGAAGTTTGGTTGAGGAGATCCTAAAGACCAAATTTTAACTGTACGATCTAAACAAGCAGAAGCGAATGTATTTGGATCCTTAGGGTTAAAGTTAACACTCATGACATAATGTTGATGGCCCTCATAAACTTGTTCCAATTTCCAATTATTATCCCAGTTCCACAACCTTATTGTTAAATCATCAGACGAGGTTAAAACGTATGGTTTAGTTGGATGAACAGAAATACTTCTTATATAATCAGGGTGAGCTTCAAATTGGGCTACCTTTTCACCAGTGTTATAATTGTAAACTCTTACTTGGTAGTCATCAGAACCAACAACAATCCAATTCTTACGAGCAATGAACTTACCTGTACGAACAGGCAATTCTGTGACTTGAATAGACTTGACTAAAGAGTTTGTTGCATATGACCAAATTTCAATTTTACCATTGTATAAGGTAGTTAAAACCCATGGTTCAGTGGGATGAAAATCAATACCTTTTACTCTATCTGAACGCGTAGAAAACTGCTTCACAACATTCAATTTCATCTTATATTAAGTTTCTAATTGAAATATATTCCAGAGGTATTTATCAACTCCACCTAATACGTAATTGTTTGTTATCAACTTGGATAAAAGTTAACACGCTGACGATTGATTGAGATCAAATGTTTTGAACGGAAACCTATTGGACCGCGCACTACCATACTTCATTTTTTTTTTTTAATTAATAATATTAGTACAAAACACTACAAAATATGTAATATAATTATGCTTCATCCCATTATACTTGAAGTAGCCTGTAAAGAATAGTATGGAGAGTTGAAAAGTTACGAATGCTCTAAAAATGGGCATTTGTGTATTTCAATTTCTCAAGAAACAGGCTTTGTGATTCAATAGACCTTTTCTACACTAGATCTCTCCTCCCTTAAGGTATTTTCAAGTTTGTCAATTTCTATGATGAACTCCATCCATGATCTTCTGAATGTATCATTTGAAAATTTCTCGATTACATTAGATCTAGCAATGGATCTCATTTTATCCAACTTCTCTTCTGCAACTAACTCCGGTGTTTCTATGAATAACTGCTTTAACAACGTAGAAAGCTCAGGAAATATATATGTTTGGTTATCAGCTTCACTCTTAATTTGAACTTCATTGAAATTCAAGTATCCATCTTTCACGTCTTCTTGTATATTTGGGTCGTAGTCTGGATCTGAAGCACTTTTAAAGAAAAATCCAGTATCATTATGCCAATCACTATATGGTGCATCATCTTTGTTTACAACTATGTCTAATAAAGGGCCTGCAGAAGCATGACACAATGGAATTACACCACAAGAAAGATACTCAACGACACCAATCCCAAAATGTTCGTTCCACATGGCATTCAATCCAAATTTAGTTCTACATAACAGAGCCATAAGGTCCGCGTAGGAGCAATCTACATTGAACTCAACGTATTCTGTTAAAGATAATTCTTCTACTTTTTCTTTTAGAGATTCCAATGTGGATGTATCATCTGGTGTACGACAAGAACCAATAAACAATAACAGAGGCAAATCCTTAATTGGTTTCTTTTGTTGCTTGTATGATTTCAAAAATAATGCATATTCATCTAATATTAATTCGTGCCTCTTTTCAGGTCTAAATTGAGCAACATACAACAATTTGTTATCTCTATCTTCACTAGTTTCTTGCTTTGTTAAAATTTCAGTTGAGCATGGTGGATATAATACATCAATTATAGTTCCCACCCTAGAAGCCAACATCCAAATGCTAGATATATGATTATAAGTCCAGGAGCCATTTGTTAAAGCAATATGCACAAGACTTCCAAGGTAAACATAAAAGTAATATAATGATTTCCAATAAAATAATTTTCCCAATTGAAATAAACTCAGTATGGAGGGTTCAACTGTTTTTAAGGTGCTGAGAGAAAAATTAGAATATTTAAGCTTAGAAAACATGTTTGGTTGAATAATTGGATAGTGAACATAACACATTATAGGTATTCTCAAGATTATGCTCACAAATAAATAACTTCCTGGTAATCCCATTGTATCAATCCAGATATCTGGCAGCAACTCATACATTGCTTCAAGAGAGAGAAGCATGGAACCTATCAATTGGCCCACCATAGTTGCATGTTTCCAATAGCCCAGATCAATGTATTTGGCAAATTTTCTCAAATAAATGAACACAACTCTATTCCCATCAATACCATCAATTTGAAACTTGTTTTCCACCTTTGTTAAGATATCTTTTGGACTTGCTTCAACATTACTAGTGTACACCACCACAACTGCCCTATCATCAGTCAACAATGTCGCTTTTATAGCCTCCCACAATACTCTTTCTCCCCCTCCGCCATTGTTAGCATATGGATGGAAAAATCCGTATATTTTCTTCCTTGATGGATCCGAACCACTTCTATTACGCATTGCTTCAACAAAGTTTTCGCTATCATCTTTATCTTCTGGAACAATTTTGACCTTATTATTCAAAAAATTAGTGTACTTCCAAGGCGCTACACTGGCCAATACAAAACGCCTTCTGTAACATCCTCTTTTAGCGTTTACTTTTAAATATACTGACTTTTCATGATCAAGCACTTCTTGAATTTTTGTCTTCCAATCGTGAGGTGGCACTAACAAGAAGCGTGGAACTGCTACTATTACCACTTGATAAAGGAAGTACGTAAGTACAACCAATCCTAAGAGAATATAGTACATCTTAGTTTGCAATTGGCGGTTTCTAGCAACTTTTCTCTAGCTATAATAGTATTATACAATTGAGATAAGCTCATATCAATTTTTGTTATAGATCATATTCGGTTACGGGCTACACCGAAATTGAATACATTCGGGAAGATACGAACCTCTTTTTCGACCAGTAACCGATCCAATTTTATGCCCAAAGGGTTATATCCTGTATATAGCCACTTCACTAAATTCTTGATTAGGTTTCCTAAATAGGAAAAATTCACTTTTGAAATTCCCTTAGTAACGCGTAAACGTTTTTTTAAGGGAAATGAGATGGAATGAGTCTGATGATTGTTGCTTTACTGAATGAATAAGCAATCGGTTTTTTATGGGTAAAAATCTTAAGTATGAATACTTTGAAGGAGAGCACTAATATTAATAATAAAGGAACAAGCTCGCCTGTATCAGAGATGAGCAGTGTACCATCTGAAACTCCTGGCTCCAGTAAGCCCAAGAGCCCATTAAAGAAGGAGGAATTAGAAAAAATCGCCAAACAGTTAAAAAATAGGTTATCTAAAGCATCGATAACTGCAAAGCAATCTCTCTCTCCAACTTCTGTGAAGACAAAGCCCTCAATAATAAAGTCAAGTCCGCTTAAGAGTTATATGTTAAAGAACCTAGACTCTCCTAATTCTAACGGAAATGTAACTTTATCATCGTCGCCAAATGGATTATATTCACCTACAGGAAAATCCCCTACACATATGAATACATCTTCTAGTATGTTATTAGCATCGTCTCCTTTGAGAGGAGAGCAAACTAAAAATGAGATGGAAAGCCCAAGCAAAAAGAGAAAACTATTAGGCAAAGACAACAAGAGCCAACCACAAATGATACTCCAACAAATACACCCTCCGCTGACACCGCCGAAAATGGGCGCAGAAGGTTTAAAACCATCGCCATCGTTAAAGTCAAAGCTGGTTCTTGAGAATAAAGACAAGTCTAATCAAACTACACCTGAATTACAGAAGAGACAATTACATGTGCCTAACCAACAGCAATTGCTTAAAACCCCTACTAGCACAGGTGCACATTCTAGGGGAAATGGAAACTATAATGACGAAGAAGGTGCTGACTTGCTCATGTATTTGGCTACGTCCCCATCACCAGCAAAGCCAATGTTTTCTACGTCCTCAAATACTGGCAATTCGAATAACCAGAATGCATCAGCAACTTCGCGACCAGCATCAGTAAACCTTAATAGCATTTCTTCCGGAAATTCCCTGGGCTCCTTCATTGCCCCTCCTCCGCCACTTACTCCAAAGAGACCGTTAATTAATTCGGCAAAAACCCCGCAAAATAGACTTACTCCTTCAGTTAATCTTTTTAATAATCTTAACTCGGTCGCAGGAAGTGCTTTACCCTCGTCCGGGTTGGCGTTGACACCAGCTGGATTCAATATGAGTGACTATGTAAACTTTTTCACACCTTCTCCAGGTGGAATTAATATGCAAAATTCCACCAAGAATTTCTTAAAGACTCCGGATATTAATGGATTATTAAATAATGGACAAAAACAAAGAATCGATGGAAAAATGATAAATTTCGATAAGGTGATGTTTGGAAATACCAACTCCAGTTTAGAAAATCAATCCAAAGAGTAGACATTTCATTTATTTCATTTCGGAGCAGAAATATGTATGATAATTGTATTTCTCCCATAACGATTTCGCATTGTACATTAATAATTTACATCAATACACATTCACTTCTATAAATATATGATTAATAAAAAATAGTATGCTCTAACATATGTTGTATAATACATTTTTATGGCTATTTTAACAGTAATTTAGGGCCAAATTGCTCATGATTAGCTTCCAGTAATGTCAAGTTGCTATCATGAAATAAACTAATAGAAACTACAACAATATATAGTGGAGCATATACTTCAAAATCTCATATCGGGCAGCACGATAGCAACCTACGTTGGTTTGACTTCTTTCTTTTCTTTACAAGAGACAATGATAAAGCACTGTTTATTCTAAAATGTTATCAATTTATCCGGGTAACATTTGAAATTTAAGGTCTTCAAATTGTGTATAATAGTATATGAATTCATGCCATATACTAAACCAACCCAATGGATTATTAATTAAAGATCTGACTAAGGAGTCGTTAGTTATTTTAGAAACATTACTAGTGTTAAGTATAACTTAAAAAATAGGACTTAGATGAAACTTAAAATTAGATACTGTTGATTTCTACTTCAGAAGCTTATTTAAACAAAGAACCATTATTTTGCAAGCTTTACCAGTCAACATATACACTAATTAAGATTATATCTATGAATTTTTATTAATGTATTAACTTAGTAAAGGAGTTGAAATATCTAACCATAAATTATATACAGTATGTGATATATGCAGTATATAGTCTTAACTACATAGACTTTAAAAAAATTTGCTATATAGTTTATCTATAAGATCTGACTACAAGAATGGCAAAGGAAGAAGGTCAAGCATCAGGTAACGAGCCAGTTGCTTCCTTAAATAATAAGTTGAATGATTTGAAAGTAGAATCTCCAGTTGTTGCCGAAGACGCTTCGAATGGAGACGCTCAAGACGGTGAGGTTGAGGAAGCTGGTGATGCTGATAAGAAGAAAAAGAAGAAGAGTAAGAAGAAGAAGAAAAAGCTTGTAAGCATTGATAGTTCATATCCTGATGGGATTTTTCCAGAAGGTGAATGGCAAGATTATCCATTGGAGGTAAATAGTTATCGTACCACATCTGAAGAGTTGAGGTATCTTGATAGACAACAAAACAACCGTTGGCAAGAATTCCGTAGAGGTGCTGAAATCCACAGAAGAGTCCGTCATAAGGCAAAATCATCCATTAAACCTGGTATGACCATGATTGAAATTGCAGATATTATTGAAAATTCTATTCGTGGATATGCAGCTGCTGACCATACTTTGAAAGGTGGTATTGGATTCCCCACTGGTTTGTCTGTTAACCATGTAGCAGCCCACTACACACCTAATTCAGGTGATAAAACGGTTTTAAATTACGAAGATGTTATGAAAGTTGATATTGGTGTTCATGTTAATGGTCACATTATCGATTCTGCATTTACACTCACTTTTGATGAGAAATATGATAACTTATTGAATGCTGTCAAAGATGCCACTAACACTGGTATCAGGGAAGCTGGTATTGATGTCAGGCTTAACGATATTGGTGCTGCTGTACAAGAAACCATGGAATCATACGAATTGGAGTTGAACGGTAAAACTTACCCAATCAAGTGTATCAGAAATTTAAACGGTCACAATATTGGTGACTACATCATTCACTCAGGTAAGACTGTTCCAATAGTTCCAAATGGTGACATGACCAAAATGGAAGAAGGTGAGACTTTTGCAATCGAAACCTTTGGTTCCACTGGTCAAGGTTATGTTATTCCACAAGGTGAATGTTCCCACTACGCTATTAATACTGAAGTAGAAGAAATCAGACCTCCTACTGATAGAGCTAAGGCATTATTAGACACTATTAAGAGTAATTTCGGCACTTTACCTTGGTGTCGTCGTTATTTAGATAGAACTGGTGAAGATAAATACTTGTTAGCATTGAACCAATTAGTAAGAGCAGGTATTGTCCAAGATTACCCTCCTATTGCCGATGTTAGAGGCTCATACACTGCCCAATTCGAGCACACTATCTTATTACATCCACACAAGAAGGAAGTTGTTTCCCGTGGTGACGATTATTAAGACCTATGTGGCCCCAAATAGTCCAATACGAATCCTCTTATTATCCTGACATGTTTACATAAAATATATATCACTAATATCTACGTCTATGTATCGATTTTCGGCAATTGATTAAGAATTTCATAAGCAAATCTTCTGAAGGCTTTTAAATGAAACTAATAATGGGAGTGCGCGTACCAATTTGAAAATCAAAACTTCGTTCGCTGTAGGAATTCAGTTATGACGTTCTCGATAACTAAGTTATATTTCAAAGTTAGTTAAGAGTTGAATTGAATCAATCCGTGACAATTTAATATAATATAGTAGTATAATAATGGAAATCTCACCAAGTATCTTACAATTTAAGGGTATGTATTAACATTTGAGAAATCGAAATTGTCAATGTTATGATTTGAGCAATTTGATCAACAAATCCAATAAACACGACTAACATTCTGTCTAGGTAACTTTGCTAAACCAACTACCGAATACTTGACATTCACAAATACCTCCTCCACACCATTGGCATTCAAGGTTAAGACTACAGCTCCTAAATTGTACTGTGTCAGACCAAATGCCAGCATTGTAGAACCGGGGGCTACCACTAAAATCTCAATCATCTTACAAGGTTTTTCCCAACCATTGAAAAAGAGTTACGTTTGCAAGGACAAGTTCTTGATAGTGTCGGTTCCATGTGAGGACATAGAAGACGCTGCCAAAGTAAGCGATATCTGGTCCGAATTAGAGTCCAAGAACAAAGAACAAGTGGTGTCCAAGAAATTGAGAGTAAACTATGTTATCACCGACGAAGATGAAGAAGATGAGGATGATGAAGAAGGCTTCACTACCACCGCAGGTAATGAAAAATCTCAATTAATTGACAACTCTATTGTCAACAACACAATTGTCAAGGATGACTCCATAAACAATGCCCACGACGAAACTGTCACCGACTTACAAAAGGAATTGGACGAATCTTCTGCTCCAGTGAATAACTTGTCTGAAAAATTGGACTCTAACGAAATAAATGACACCAAGGAACCTGTTAACTCTACATCTGATGCTACTAAGTTTGATGAGCCTGCTTCTGGGTTCTCCTTACAATTGGCAGCAATTTTTGTCATTATTGCTTTCATTTTAGGATGGATTCTCTTGTAAGCTATTATTCTAATAGATAAATCGGGTTGTGCTATCATAAAATGATTTTCTGGGTTACCATCTACATCCCAATATGGCATTGGTTTTTTATTGGTCCTTAGTTTCTATTTACTTTTTATACTTCTAGTTTTTTATTATATTTATGGATACTGAATAGTCTATGTTTTGTAATACTATTATTTATTATCATACGGATTTCTTAGCTAAAAGTCGTCTTAAACAGACTGCACATAGCACCGAGTCACTGATAGGATTTTTTTATTGATAGGTTTCGAACCTTATTTACATTTACTATAAATATGGGCAAGGCTACAGTGAAATCAGGTACTATTAACCTTTTGAATACAATCATTGGGGCAGGTATCCTTGCAATGCCATTTGGTTTGAAATCAAATGGATTCTTGTTTGGTATTGTATTAATAGTGTGGTCCTCCTTAACCTCGTCTTTTGGGTTGTATTTGCAGAATAAGGTAGCCAAATATACAGGCCAAAGAGGGAATGTGTCGTACTTTAGTTTAGCCCAATTGACATATCCTCATTTATCTATTCTTTTTGATGCTGCTATAGCTGTTAAGTGTTTTGGAGTTGGTGTGAGTTACATGGTGGTGATTGGTGATTTGATGCCCAAGATTATGGAGAGTTCAGGTGTTTTGCCTGAAAGTATTTTTATGCATAGAAACTTTTGGATTACCGTCTTCATGTTCTTCCTTGTTATTCCTTTATCGTACTTGAAGAAGTTGGATTCTTTGAAATATACTTCCATAGTAGCGTTATTCTCAGTGGTATATTTGATATGTTTGGTCTTAGAACACTATTTTGTGGGTGATCTCCCAACAGAAAATAAAACTATTGAATGGTTTGGCCCAATTTCTTTGACTTCTACATTATCATCGTTCCCAATTTTTGTTTTTGCCTACACTTGTCACCAAAATATGTTTGCAATTATTAACGAATTAGAAGAAGATGAGAAATATGGTTCTCAAACTAGACAATCAAACTTGATCATCAGAAATGCCATATCAATTGCTTGCATTTCTTACTTAGTAGTTGGTATTTTTGGCTACATGTCATTCGGGGATTCAGTGAACGGAAATATCATTACCATGTATCCAAAGGACTCTATATCTTCCTTAATTGGTAGATTATGTATTGTTATTATGGTGAGTTTGTCGTACCCACTTCAATGCCATCCTTGTAGAGGCTCAATTAATCATGTTATCCATTTCATAAGAAACGGTGTTCAGTCAAGTAAATTAAGGAACAATACTGCTGACGGTTACACTTCGTTGAGTTCTGATACCGAATCTATGGCAGAAAATTCTTTTATAAGTGTAACTCCTGTTGAAGGAGCTCAAGATACAGATGGTCATTCTCCAATCATCGTGCCACTTAGCACCAAAAATTTCTACATTATTACTACAGGTATTAATGTATGCTCATATATTTTGGCTATTAGTGTAACATCATTGGCTCACGTTTTAGCATTTGTCGGATCTACTGGTTCTACATCAATCTCTTTCATTTTGCCAGGACTTTTTGGATACTTGCTTATAAAACCATTGAATGGAGCAACTACTTTAAATTCCTTAGAAAAGTTTTGTAAGTACGGAGGATTAGTCCTTTCTATTTGGGGAGTAGTAGTTATGGTTGTGTGCTTAGGAGCTACTATCTTTTTAGGAGCAACCCACTAAACCTTTCTACATGTCCTTACATATCCTGGAACATATTTATTTACAAGTTCATTAGTACATAAAGTATCTTCAGATTATAATAAACATCATCAGTATAATAAATATCGTCATATCAACATAACTCGTTAGTGAAAATAAATAATAAGCAACTAAAGAAAAGAGATTTACAAGTCTAAAAGAGAGAAAATAAATAAGAGGAATCTACAAGATCAAGTCATCTTTTTCCCAACCGGCACCTTTGGTGACTTTAAGACCATTTTCAGGTTGCAATTTATCGGTGTTAGGGATTTTTAAAGCAAATGGATTTCTATCAGTATTTTGGTCCAAATTGGCCAATGTGTGATTGACCTCTCTATGCTTAGATTCATCAGCTCTGATCAACAAAATCAAGTCTAAGAATGATGAGTCTTCGTGTAATTCTTTCCAGTATTGAGTAGCAATGGCAGGAACCTGCATGTGCTGGAACTCCGGTAATTTATTTTGCTTCAAGTCACTAATGAGGTGGGTGTATGTACTAACAGCCTCTTCTTCCAAGTAACCTACAAATCTGTGACAATACTTAGGATTAGCCAAGTAGAATAAAAAGAATAAGTTGCAGAACACACCTTGTCCAACGTAGATAATTAATTTAGTGAACCATGAGGGCTGTCCCAACTTAATGAACGTCAAAAGATGCATTCTCTCATTATATGCTTCGTCTAACAATGACTCAATCCATGCTTTATCTCTTCTGAGGAGTCTGAGCGAGTGCAAATGTCTGACAAATGCGGCAACCATCCCAGGAACCCCAGCAATACTTTCTAAAAATATACACCTAGTAAGCCACTTACTAGCTGTCATTTCGTACCTCGTGCCTTTAAAACCATCAATGTGCTCTTGTTCCGTCACTGGCTTCTTGTACCCAGTGACAAAGTCAAAGGAAGACCTCACCACTTGGATTCCCCTAAAAGCAAGTTTATCACCAAATGATTTGGGCTCGCGATGTACAAATTCGACCTTTTCGCAATCTTGGGGAGCAAACGGTGGATGAGCAAACAACGGATGGGTAATAAATTGCTTATCATTGTGTTTCTCCACGTCAGATTCATCCAAAACTCGAGTTCTGATATCCAATATACTTCTTGCCTTAGTGGCTGCTACACTGTTGTATCTCACAGCGATAGTACTGGCTGGCCTCACCATCGGTGAAACCCCCATATACATTCTTGCACTAGAGAAGTTACTTAACATTTTGCAATCAATATTGTATCTATGATATATCTATGATATATATATTTCGTATGAAGAAGAAAATACAAGTTCTTTACTAGGCTTCTTTTTCCTTTAAATACTTTTGCAAATAGCCTCTGTGAAATTACTCATATAATCACTCATCCGGAACATTAACAGAGCCAATTCATTATTAGAAACCTGTCGGGGTTTACCTACTTAGGTGAATCCATTCTTGGATCCACAATAAACCTAACTGCTACTGACACCAATTAGAAAGCCAGGAATAAGATTGCCTCCGTATATTTCCTTCTAGCATAATAATATTTACAATCGGACATTCATCTCCAATATGAGTGTATCCCCAGAACCAGAAATTTACTCATATCCGTTCCGTTATGCATGTAACTTAAATATGATGAATTTCCCAAAGCTTACTATTTTGCTCAAACTCTGCCGTGTGAGTGACCAATACTAACAAACTTTATTTGCTCCCTCCGAGTTCTTCCTATTCGTAAATAGTTACTTTTAACTATCCCATATGCACAACATGCGGTCGCGTCAAGCTGCTTTATGGCTCTGCCGTTTCATGGTGTTCGTTCGCATGTCGCGTCCAGTCTCTTCGGTAAAATCTAGACCGGCAAAATGTCGTGCAGATCACCCCCTTGGAAATGGTTTTGTGTAACGGATATTTTTCTGATCCAGGTGAAATCTCAGTTCGGTTGTTGTGTTTAATTGTTGATGCTTTGATATGAGCTATTTTTGAAGTCAGGTTGATTAATATCGTACAATATAACCGTGTATTTAGTGGACAAGCATCTTGAAACAAACACGCTTCTTAATATAGTAATTTTTATCTTCACAAAAGGGCTATTCGTTCGGTAATTGAATCAAATTATTTATCAGACTCGCTACACTCAGAATTTCAGGAAAGACTT
The DNA here is from genome assembly GCA_030563145.1 of Schwanniomyces polymorphus var. africanus. NCBI lineage: Eukaryota > Fungi > Ascomycota > Pichiomycetes > Serinales > Debaryomycetaceae > Schwanniomyces > Schwanniomyces polymorphus. The sequence continues at coordinate 118,232 of JAKUBG010000017.1, forward strand.
CCGTTAAATTAATTTAATCAACACATAATATGGCATTAAGCTTCTCTAACTTCTTGGGGGATCCATTTGCTATCACCACTGTTTCCTTTGGAGTAATATCGTGGATCATCGCATTAGCAGGAGCAGCTGCCTCACCACAGAGCCTGTTTCCTCATTTCAGTTGGTGGGGAATTGTATACCAGATATTGATAATATTGATAATCTTTTTCTTATACTTGAATAACACCATCGAGTTGTACAAATTCACATTAGTTGGTTTATTGTCAATTGCATTCATCTACAGCTCTAACTCCGTCAACAACTTAGTGTACACTTCACAATATCCTGGCTACCAATGTTGTGCTGCTGGCTGTATCTTGCTCTCCATGTTGAACATAGTGTGGATTATGTATTTTGGTGGCCATCCAGAGTCTCCTACTAACCAATTTATTGACTCATTTGCGTTGAGAAGCCACTCACATACCCAGGGTCATTTGGCATACAACGATCCACAAAAACTTGAAACTATGGACAGAGATGGTGATGATTACAAGGCATTTGCTCCGGTTAATTTGCCTGTCTCACATTCTAACCAGCAGCTCCAGGAAGGTAACTTGAGACAATCACAATTAACTATGAACAACAAGTCAGGAACAACCCCATATATGTCTTCATCACAACTTAATGGCTTGGAGAACTTCTCTCCTTCTGATATGAACCAGAAGGATGCAAATAAGAGGCTGACTGTTTACAACGATGTCACCTCGAATCTGAACATGGATATGACCTACAAATACAAGGCCAAAGCATTGTACAGTTATGATGCTAACCCAGATGACATAAACGAAATTTCATTTGTTAAGGATGAAATATTGGAAGTAGACGACATCGATGGTAAATGGTGGCAGGCTAGAAGGGCCAACGGTCAAGTTGGTATTTGCCCTTCAAACTACGTGAAATTGTTGGATTAATTTGTATATTAATTGACCAGATAAATGTAATTATTGTATTTTATCATCTGTAGTAGCTTTCTTCATAGTTCCCGTGTATAATATAAGTCTTTAATCGTTCCTTATATTTAAGTTGAAAATCTATCAAAAATGGGAGGTCCTGTATATAACATCATCACTAAATCGGTGATATTTTAGACTAAGATAGTGAAAAATATCTAGAAAACGATAGATAACATGTTTAAAGAGTTGATTTCAGGAAAAACGTTGTTTACTAGACTTCCGGCATTGACCAGACAAGTCGTGAGGCCACTTTCAACCGGTAGTGGATCATATCTAGGAGATGCTCTTTCTACAGATGGTTCCATTGAAACAGTAGAATTGAGCTATGATAAGCATTCTCCCGAAACTCAGACGTATAAATCGCCATTATTGATCTGTCATGGGCTATTTGGATCTAAATCTAACACCAGAACAGTAGCTAAGCAGTTATCTTCGAGACTTAGTAGGGATGTGTATTGCTTAGATTTACGTAACTTTGGCCAATCTCCACACATTGCAAGATTAGATTATCCTTCGTTAGCTGCTGATATTGAGAGGTTTATAGAGGATGCTGATTTCGTTGAAAAGCCAATTTTGGTGGGCCATTCAATGGGTGCAAAGGCAGTGATGGCCGTAGCATTGCGTCGTCCAGAATTACCAAAGATGATTGTGTCAGTGGACAATGCTCCAGTGGATTTAACGGGCAGATCTGGATCCAAGTTCAGCAAATACGTCAACCAGTTGAGATTGGCGTTGGAAAAATACAAATACACTAATATTAAGGACGTAGATGCCCAATTAGCCAAGGTGGAAGACTCGAAAGAGGTTCGTCAATTCCTCTTGACCAACGTTAATAGAGGAAAAAAGGATAAACAGATTACTTCCAAGATCCCCTTAGATATCGTGGGTAATGCTATTGTATCGGGAAATATAGCTAGTTGGCCCTATGATCCAAATTTGTGCAGATGGAGCCGAGGTCCAGCTCTCTTCATTAGAGGAACTGAGTCTAGCTATGTTCCAGACGACATTTTTAGCGATATCGGCAGATACTTCCCTGACTTCGAAGTTCGTGATGTGGAAGCTGGTCACTGGCTCATCAGCGAGAAACCTAAGGAATTCATGGACATACTCGTGGAATTTATTGAGAGAAAAGAAGACGATGAGTGAATAGATTCTATAGACTAGCTAATTATAAATCACTAACTTTTGCGTTTCCCTTACCGACAAAATCCTCGTAGATATCAAATCTTCTCTGGTAATGGACTGGGATGCTTTCTCTGACCTTCGGTAAGAGATTCTTGTCTAATTCGGCGTAGAGGACTTCCTCACCTTCGCCTGCTTCGGCAATAATATTACCAGAAGGATCACAAACCAAAGAATGGCCATATGCTTGGTAACCTCCACCTTCAACATCTCTAGCAGGACTACATAAGATAGTGAACATCTCGTTGTCTACAGCTCTAGCTTTGGCTAATAAATGCCAGTGTAATGGACCGGTGGTGGTGTTGAAAGCACCAGGATAAAACATGGCGAAAGAGTTGTGTGGGTTACGAGAAGCAATCATAGCCAATTCAGGGAATCTGATATCGTAGCAAATACCCAATCCTACGTTACCATACTCACCTAACTTGAAAACAGTTGATTTGTCTCCCCCAGTCAAAGTGACGGATTCCTGGAAAGTGATCCCATTAGGAATATCAATATCAAACAAATGGGCCTTACGATGCTTAGCAATGATTTCCCCTTCAGGTGAAAACGTGAGCGATGTGTTGTAGATTAAATCCTTGGAAGGATCAAGTTCTGGAATAGATCCCCCAATAATGAAGATTTTGTGTTTTCTGGCCAATGATGACAATAAAGTCGTTGTTTCACCGCCAGGAATTACCTCAGCATAGTTACGAAACTGATCAACAGCATAAGGTGAATTAAAGCATTCAGGCAACATTACTAAGTCTGGTTTACCGACTTTAGCATTCTCAGCAATTTGTTCGATAAACTTGGTAACCTTATTCAAATTAGCGACTTTATCGGATCCAGCTTTCAACTGAATAAGCGCAATCTTTAAATTCTTCGTTAATGGGTTCTTTAATACAGCTGAGCTCATGGTTCGTGTGTATTCAACTGAGTTATAGCTTAGTAGGTTTAATGGTAAAGTTTATTATGTCAAAAATCAATATGCGATAATGGGGTAATTATATACAGGATCCGGAACCGGCAAAATATGAGTTTTAAGCGATACGATGTAGTATAAAGACTTAAATAATAGGTTCTATTAGTTTATTAATGTATAAATATAGTAAGATGGTTGATGACTTCTAATTTGATTAGTTTGTCAACTTTTCCCGGTCATTGTGGGATTTTTTATCGCTAAAATTCGCTGTGCTATTCTGCCGACTGCTCTTTTTTTCAAAATACTGAATAACGATATAAAGCATAGACATAACAATACCAAATCCTGCTAGACCCATGGAGACGTATAGAGCAGTTCTCATTCCATGAATTTTTGTGGAGAGATTGTCGGGTAAACCTTTGGTAATGTATGTCTCAGCAGTACCGGATATTCCTATTCCCACCAGTAGAGAATAATTGACGAATGTAGACACTAATGATCCAGCTATACCTTGTTGAGACGCAGGGACAGCCTGACTTATTAAAATACAACCGGCTGGGAAGGACATATCCATACCAAAACACTGGATTAGATAGGCGAAAAACTGCTGGCGCCAATATATCTGGTCCACGGGACGAGTAGCTAGTAAAGTTGTACCGATAAAAAATGCAATCATGGCCATAAACATCACCACAGACAGAGGGATAACTTTCAATAAATAACCGGTCATAAAAGCCGCAACATAACCGCTAAAAATGCAGGGAATATAACGTACAGCCGACATTATTGGAGTTTGCTTATTGACAATTTGTTCCCAGCGGAAACCGTAGAATAACCACGAACCGAAGCAGGACCATCCTGCACCAATGCATGCTAAAATAAACCCTGTATCACCCTTCAACACCACAGGAGGTACCAATGGATCATCTACTCTCTTTTCAATGAAGAAAAAAGCAATTAAACATAAAACACCAACAATAAGCAATACGTACACATAAGGTTTGTCCCAACCAACGTTAGGACCTTGATTCCAGGCAAAATTGATAAGAATTAACCCTGAAACACCGGTAATAGAGCCTAGATAGTCAAATTTTCCTTGATGCTTGGTAGAACCAATATGGTGTGGGATGAATATCAAGCCTATAATAGCCGTAAGAAAGCATACCATAGATAAAACCCAAAATCCCCACGGCCACCATACTAATTGGGCAAATATTCCCGAGAATAAGGCACCTAAAACAAACCCAGTAGGAGCAACTGCACCAAAAAAACACATTACTAGGTCCTTTTTCATACTAGGAGGATAATAATTACCAATAAGTGCCTGGGTATTCGGTAGTATAATTGCTGGACCCACACCTTGCAATGCTCTCATAATATCAAATAAGATTACGGATTTCTTTTCAAAGGCACTAAATCCAGCAGCTAAAGAAAATACACCAAACCAACAGAAACCAACAATGTACATCTTTTTGTATCCATACATGTCTCCCAATCTTCCTGAGATCAAGATGAAAGTACCAACTGTAAGTGAAAACGAAGCTGGAAACCACGAAAGTTGACCAGGATCATTTTCCACCCCAAATGTCTCTCCAATTGCATCAATAGGATTAATTGTTTGTGCCACAGCTGCTTGAGTCAAGAGTTGGGACAATGCACAGAGACAGATGAACACTAGTTCTCTGAAAACCCCGATGTCATCGCTGTTAGGACTGGGAATATGGTGGCTCACGGCATCACAAGCTTTCTCTTCATCAAAGTCGTTCATAGTAATCGTACATTACTTGTAACAACCGTACCCTGGGCCCTTCAAGAAGAAGATGTATTGATTTTATAGATATCATTTATATAAATGAAAGATTACCCCGAATATCGGATCTCGGATGAGAATCGCATCGAGAGAAAATTACAAATAAATGCGGTTATTACTGATATTACTATTTAATTATTACATATTTGTAAGCGATATATCTCTTTATACGATTAAGCATTTTCGTGAGAAGATTGTCAGCCGTTCATGATTTATTAAGCGCGAAAAGAATTAACCGATAAATTATTCTGCGGTTGATTTTAACCAATTGGCGTGTGGAACAAAGAGACTCTCGCAGTATTCTTTGTATTTACTATTCTTCACAAACTGAAGATAGTTACCCATATAACCATCCAGTTTTCCGAGACTAATATCTTCCTGATTGGCGTAGTCAGGACAGAATCCCTCGGCAAACATGCCTAAGATTCTTACGTCAAAATCGTAACCTATCTTTTCCTTAATACTACCATACATCCTGATATGATCATCCAGGTCAGGATATTTCAACTCATTCAGCTCTACAAGCCAATTTGGATACATTTTAGGGTATGAAAGATGCGCAAATATGAAATCTGGATCCTTACCAGTCTCCTTTTCCTCTGATGCTTGAGTTGGGTCGTAATGAAATAATGCTTTGGAATCGAACTCCATAGTGTTTCGGTTCTTGTATCCCACCCACTTGAACGGCTTTAAGGTTTGGTGCCATGGCTGTTTCATTACATGTGCAGCGGCAATGAAGGTCTCTTTATCACCTTCTCCAGCTGAACCCTGTGTCATTAATGGGTAATAGAAATCTGGACCAAGAAGATTATAATAAAATGCAAGTAATAATGTCTTTAATTGTTTTGTTTTATTAATTAAAATCATTCCAGTTTCCGATGCAGGGTTTGGAAGAGTTCCTTCAAAATCATGGAAATTCGAATTAGCAAATGTATATTCTTCCAAAGGTTTAACGTCAGACAAGCCTTCTTTTTGTGCTTGGTTCTTGTCATATTCAGAATACCTTATCTTATTTTCTTTAACTTCGATATTAGCAATATCATAGTATTTAGGATTGGTTGTTCTTGACCATGCATCCGGCCACAAGATCAATCCATTTTTAGTAAAAAGCTCTTCTTCAAATAAATAATCAACATTTTTAACTGGGAAGTTATCAGAGTCAATATAAAGAATGCTTTCAAATCTTGATGTCAAAAATGCTAACATCTTAAATTGATAGCCACCAACCTTGAAATCTTTGCTTAAAGTTTTAACAATTCTTTCTTCTACCACATTACATCTAGCATTATATTTTGGTAAGAGCTTTTCACAGAATTTTTTCTCATATTCGTCTTTTGAAGGAATGAATAATTCTATTGGAAGAGTACTTCCAGTCAACCTGATTTGTCTGATCACCAAGTAAGATAGCCAACTGTATTTTCCTCCACCTATAATTACAATACCTTTACTACCTTCAAAAGAGGACCATTCTAAGTCAGATTTCATAATATTTCCAAATGTCGACACTTCTATCTCATCAACTAATTTCTTGATATGTTCATCTACGTATTTTCTGTGCGATTCCTTCAACTCATTGACTGTCGTATCTGGAAGGTCTAAAATGTTTTCCAAATACTCTTTTGAAAACAAAAAGTCCTTATGTGTATAAAATAACTCTTTAGCTTTTTGTGTCTTATATTTATCTTTTAAAGGAGCAGCATTTACCTTAAATGACTCTAAGCCCTTGATAAAAGCAGAGTAGTCATTGACGTGCTCGTATACCTTTAAATCTGAATCACCACCAGAAGCTGCTTCATTATTAGCTCCTTTAGCAGAATCAACAGCAGTCAAATCTCCAGAACTTACGACGTTCTGTTCGATATTTCCATAATCTGTAATGGGGCTTACCTTGTCGTTAGAGTCGGTATCATCGTCAAAGATATGATATGATTCAAACCTATCTAAACTAAGATAATTCGATTGATTGACAAAATGAATGATGACTAGTAGCAAGACTACACTTGCTACTATCTTAGTTTTAAAAGTATTTAATCGTATCATACCTACCTAGTAAACTTCAATATTAAAAATCCATCTTCTAAATATTTTGATTTCACATCATCCACGTGACTATATACTCTATTCTTTGTACGCTACACGCTTTAGTGTCCAATTATTTTCTTCTCCCGTTAAAGGAGTTTCTGATGCGGTAATAATAGTAAACTATATATATATATATACAAGTATAGGATTAAAAGTCAGAAAAAAAAGTTTTAAACTAGAAATATTATGTGGTGCAGTCAATAATACCAGCTAAACTTTGAAGTAGTCATATTATCCAGTATTTTTTACTTTGAAATATTGTTTTATGAAGTACTTTTTTTGTGTAATATCCACGTCTGTATGACTACACATCTCTTGCTTTCTTGTAGCCAAGTATTCTTGATGAAATGAACGAATTAAACAATAGTTAGATTTTATATAGACGCGAAGAGTGCAATTTTTGCGAAGTTGAACAATAGAATTTTCTTTTTTTGGAGCCTAGGAGCGTTCTTGGCCAGCTCTAAGGCGCCAGGCGTTCAAATTAAACTTAAGCTTCTTTTGTGCTATTTCTCGTCACATAAGCCTAAATTCTGTGTAGTATATCTAGTCTGTCTCTAGAATTCAAGTTAGTCATTAGAGCGTATTATTAGACTTTATATATTATTTCCCCTGATATTTTCTACAATAGATTCAGATAAGACCTTGTATACACACTAAAAATATATTTTTTGTCCTGGTCGTAGTGATAAGTGATTACATTTTCTAAAGCGATAGTTCCATGATAAATTTCTAAATTTACCTCTCTATTTTTTCATCATGAGTGAAGATCAACAAGTTAGGTAGAGCTAAGACTGATTTGTATTTGTATAGATGCCGTAAACATTAAGTATTTAAGACTCACCATTAATGCCTGTTAACTTTTACAAGATATTAAATTTTAGCAATATTTTTATTAATCTTAAAGCTATAGTGAATATAAACGATTTTAGCGACAGCAACAGTACCAATTGCTTGTTTCCTCTTTATTTGGCCCTCCTAGAAATAGGCAAAATTTTTGGGTCTAATTTCCAATAATCTTCCAAAACAATTGGCTTTGGTTATTAATTTCAAACCACGAATTATATTTTGCCAAATGTCAAGAGTTTAGTGTTTTTCAATATATACCATAATCACTTTGTGGAATTCTTACATTCTCTGCTATATCACTTCCAATCACATTAACTATCAGCTTCTCTTTCTGGAAACCTACTACATGAAAAATTTGCTAAAATGATTCAACACCTCTACATAAAATATGGAATCATGCTTCTTGAATACAGTAGCCAAATATGAATTATCTTATACTACATTAGGTTTTCATGTAATTTTCTTGTGTCTCCTTTAGAAATCACCTTGTCTTTGAAATCGATATGAATACAATATGATTACTCTGCAATTTTTCTTTCTGTATAAAAATTCTTATTTCTTCTTATATCTTGAAATTGTTTTCTCTTAAGAGTTTTTTACAACTCTATATCTTTTCTTTTTTTTTCTTAATTGTACTTGTTCTTGTCGGAATACTTTGATTAATAGTTTATTTAACTATTGCACCATAACTTCAATAAAAGATTTATAAATTTCCTGTACTGTAATTGTTCTTTGCATCAAATCAAACACCTATTGCATTGCATATATGTGGATATTTATTTTGTAAGCCGCACGACTATATAATTGGCGGTTCCTTATTTAGATATGAAACCCTCCTTATCCGAGAATAACTATCTTTCACTCTTAGTTCAAATCGAGATAAATATGCATCAATGAGTTAATTGATATAATGATTTAGACTACCCCTTTTTCTGAAGGTCTCAACTTCGGAAACAATACAAATTATCCATATCAATCCTTATTAGAAGGGTACTGAGATAGGTAGAAGAACAATGATCCTTTTTCCGCAAAAAATCTATTCTATTCGTGTTTGCTAATAAATTTATCTTTGCTTATCGTCTTCTATTGACCAGATCTTCTGTTTTAGAATAATGATTAAAAAAATTCTATGCAACAACCCTGCACAATTTTCTTCATTATTTTGCTTCAAAATTAGTGGATTTCAATGTCGATTATAAACGCTGTAGATATATTTACTATCCGAGTGAGTAATCAATAAAAGCAAATAGTAATAATTAATTGATACTTCCAGTGAAATATACTTCTTTTTTAAGTCCCAGGCTACATTTCAGCCATATGATCAAGAGGTGATTTGTTCTTTCAAATCGATTATTGAGAAATATGAGATACTGGTTCTAAGGTCTAAGAGGGGAAAGGTATTTCTGCCTTCGAACTTTCTCTCTTTTGTTCAAATGTACTATTGTTTCACTAAGTCGTATTCGAAACTTAATATGTAAAAGAAATATGAAATAATAGAAAATTAACAAAATCACAAGAATTTTGCTGTCGGAAAATCTTGTTTATTCAGCGACAACACAAAATAAGTCACAATGACTGATCATATTGATATTAGATGACGGTGTTAGAGATATAGGCACTGTCACACTGTCTATACGAGGAATAATATTTCTAATAAAAATGCTATTTTCTTAAAACTAATACTGATAAATCGTGGTTCACTTCGCATAATGCCCCATAAATATTAGTGAGCTCATAATCATGCCCTGCTGGATTTAGTGTATAGTGGAGATGTATCTCCTCAGTAAGGATATAAATGCATTCTTAGGGAGCAAAGATGATTCAAAGGCAAAATTGTCCAAATTTCTACCCCACAGCAAGCAGAATATTTACAAACTCCGGATCTCATTGTGGTAGTCCACCCCTGAAAGTGCAAAAAGGATTGTTACTTCCACTAGGATTTTTATCAAGTTCAATTATCTATTTGCAGGTTAAGGTGATATAGAAGAAATAGTTAGATATTCGTTAACAAATGTTACTACTGTATTGATGCCTACTGAAGATGCGATGTTCCTCAATGATCAAAAATACAAAGAAATGCAACAAAATACACTTAATATAAATTGGGGTCGTTAAATATTCTAGAAATATTACTAATGGTAGCAAATGTGTGCAATAGAACACTTTTATATATTAGATATCATTTACGTAATATTTAGGCCGGAGTTATACAGAAGATTGCGAATATTGCGAACTTTTTTGGTTTTTTTTAGATTTCTAAACGGTTAAAATGAGTAAGTGTCTTAGCAAAAGATTAGTATTTACAAGGACTATGAGTACATTGGTGGACATTCCAAAGCATTCTACATTCACCAAGAATCTCGAACCAGATAGCACTATTTCATCGCATGAAATAGCGCTCGAGAACAAAGATGATATCATTCATAGACCTAGAGTGTTAAGACTGGGGAACTTCTCATGGACATTACCTCAAGAAAGAAAGGATTACAGATATTTGTCTTCGAGTCCAATTGCATTAAGAGACTTGGGATTGGATGAAAATGAGCCCCAAAATCCAGCGTACAGAAAGATCGTGAGTGGGGAGTATTATTTGGAGAACAAGGATACGTTCCTCAAAGAGGGATTTCCATTCCCATATTCACAAGCTTATGCTGGATGGCAATTTGGCCAATTTGCAGGTCAATTGGGTGATGGAAGAGTGGCAAATTTATTTGAAATACAGAAGCAAAATCCAGATGGCAAAAATAGGCCATACTATGAATTACAATTGAAAGGATCAGGTAAGACTCCATATTCTAGATTTGCTGACGGAAAAGCAGTAATTAGGTCATCCATAAGAGAATATATTATTTCGGAGCATTTAAATGCTATTGGGATCCCAACTACAAGGGCACTTTCTCTCACTTATTTGCCAACTACTTTAGCTCAGAGACATAGAGCTGAGAAATGTGCTATTGTTTCTAGATTTGCGGAGCTGTGGATCCGTTTGGGTACTTTTGATTTGCATAGATGGAGAAGCGACAGAGATGGAATAAGAAAATTATCTGATTATGTTATTGAGAATCTATTTACAATAAATGGGGATGAGTTCGCCAATTTTAACAAAATAGTCTCGTTGAAACCTAAGTTATTAGAAAAATCAAAAGGTGCTATTGGAAAATTGACTCCCTATGACAAAATGTACTTTGAAACTATTATTCGTAATGCTCAGACTACAGCAATATGGCAATCTTATGGCTTTTTGAATGGTGTCTTGAATACGGATAATACATCAGTTTTAGGTTTATCTATGGATTTTGGTCCATTCTCAATTATGGATAAATATGATCCAAATTATAGTCCTAACTCCGAAGATCATGAGTTGAGATATAGTTATCGTAACACACCAACTTCGATTTGGTGGAACTTAACTCGTATGGGAGAAAACCTAGCAGAACTAATTGGAGCTGGCGATGAATTAATAGATGATACTTTTTTCAAGTCAGAAGGAATTAAAAAAGAATGGGAAGATAAAATCATCAAAAGAGCTACTGTTGTAATAGAGACCGGAGGTGAGTTATATCAATATGCATTTTTAATTAAATATTTGGAAACAATATTTAATAGGCTTGGTATCTCCTTGAAGCTTTTAGACTATGAAGACCCCGATAAGCAAAATGAACAGTTATTGGTTCCTATGTTTGAGATGTTACATAAAGTCCAATGTGATTTTAATAAATTTTTCTTGATATTGCAAAATGAAGAAGTGACAGAATCCAATTATGATAGTATTGCTGATAAAATTATTAGTATTGAAGATGAAGAAACCTCCAGATATTCTAAAAAAGAGTTGAAAGAAGAAGTGAGAGCTTGGCTTCCAATTTATAAGTCATATATTGAGCAATCTGGAAGTGTTCCTGATTATCAAAGATCAGACTCAAGGAAACATAACCCATCATTCTTACCTCGTAACTGGATATTGGATGAAGTGATAACGAAAGTTGAGGAATCAGACGGGCAGGATTTATCATACTTAAACAAGCTTGAGAAAATGAGTTTTTATCCATATGATAGATCTAAATGGGGGGATGATTTGAAGGATTTAGAAGATAAGTGGATTTTGCAGGGAGATATTGGAAATGAGTTATCTATGTTACAATGTAGTTGTTCTAGTTAAACAATATAATGGTAATACTTTTTCTCCGAATATATGAACATTGTATTTTTATTCAATTATTTTTCAATAAAGAACGGGAATTTTGGAAATATCACAAAATTTAGCCTTTCCATTATTACAATTGGTATATCAGGAGCCTCTAACCTTTTAAAGCACCTTTTATGGGATGAATAAATGTGTTCATTGCATTTAGAATTATAATTTACCAGGTCTCAATGTGAAGAGGTTTCTATTAACAAGACTTTGATTGGAAATGCATAAGCGCACCATTGTTGAATAGACAAGGTTGTATGTCTTCTTTTCGGATATATTTTACAAGACTCTGACGTTGAAATTTCAAATTCCTATTTCAAGGAATAGAAGTCAACAAAAAATACGGGACTCAACAAGTCACGAAATATGTAGGATAGTTAATAGTACTAATTATCAAATTACTAATTATATCATTTTCTGAATATATATAAATTGTCATTTAAATGACGATTATTTCTCTATAGAAATTGGGATTTGGATATTTGCAAATTGGCCATTTGATAAAATGAAGCATATCTTGAAAAAGTACATCCTTCCCATACAGCAAGACTGGAAATCGGGAATTAAACAATATTCGTCTAAAAACTTCTTTTCTTTTTCTGATCCAAAAAGATTCATGGATGTTAAATCTAAAGCGAGTGTAAATTCTTTTGAGAACTCAGACAGATCAGACTTAATAGTAGGAATATCCTTAAATGTGCTCTCATTAGGCTGAACAAATGTATCACCCTTTTGCAACTTTATGTCTGGAATTTCTAACGCAATACACTTCTCTTTGATATCACACATACCCTTAATATCTCTGAAAAGTTGTTCCTCCAATTTGAAATTATGTTGTTTTATTTTCTTTATATTATGGTATAATTCGTTTGAAAGACCTTGGAATTTCTTTACTATTTGTCTCTTGAATAAGTCTCTAGAATAAATAGCATCCACTGTAGAGGGTTCTTTAGGATCGCGCTTATTAATAAAGAATTCGTGATTTATCTCTAGTGGAATAGGATACTTTTCTGACTTAAAAGTTAATACATTTAACATTGCTTTTACGGATTTTACGTATGGCAATTTCTTTTCTTGCAAAAGCTTGTTTCCGCTCATAATACTAAATTTAATTGGTATTTTTAATTTCCAGCTTTTGGAATTATTGACGTCTACCAGAGACGTTCTGAATTGTGGAGGCAGTAGATATTTTACACAATACTGTACTTTTGGAGTTGATAATTTAACAGTAGCAATTGGTTTAGAAATACCGATAAATTTTTCTTTTTTCAACTCCAAGTAATTACTATATTCACTTAACTCTTTTAAATCGTATCCACTATCACTACGATATACTTGTCTGCTCTTTGCAAGCAGTAACTCGCTAGATGAGAGATTTCTTTCTAATTCTAAAGTACGCTGAGAAACATCAGGGTGTTCTGCCAATTCTTTGGCAATCCTAATTTTTTCTTTAACCCTATTTTCTAAATTATCATATAAGATTTTATTTTGCTCGTACTTCATGATTAGTTCACCATCCGAATGTTTAATGCTGTCAGGAACAATACGTATAAAATTATTGATTTCGTTAAGAATAATATATTCATCACCTTTGGAGTTAATAATTTTATTAGTAGTAGGATGTTCAGTTAAATCTACTCCATAAATTGAACTTCGACCAATAAATCTAGCAAATATACTATAACTATTAGAAGAGTCGATGAATGAAATATCGGAGACTTTCACCTTGTTTTCATTGTAATAATTTTCATACCTTGGGGCACCCAAGCTTGGAGGAAGTTCTATGTGACTAGAAATGATATGTTCATTGCATGCAGAATCTAATAACTTATTAGGAATTTTAAACGTGAAGAATCTTTTATAACGTCTCTTTGGTCTCAATATTTTAACACGAGGGATTGCTAGATAAGTACCATCTATTGGGTCTACTAAATCAGGACATGTATAGGAGTTCTCCGTTTCAGTAATTAGTCTATTAACTGTCTGTGAGCACCAAGAGGCACTGAAGTCGAACATTTCCAAAAATTTCTTGACCTTAATAATTTTCTTAACATTGCTTTGACTAGTTATCATAAAATTTCCCTCAAATAACACATAGAACATATCAAAGGGGATCTCTAAACTTGATTGATTTTCTATTAATATATAACCATTCAAAATATCACCAGCCTTATATTCATGCAAAGATGGATCAATCAATTCTTGTACTTTTCCAATTTCACCCACATCTTTGGTGAAATATATTTCCATCTTTACGGAACTAGAGTACTTCTGCTCGAAATCGGACACATGTCTTAATTTATGGACATTATCAAGTATTGTTTCATGCCAAAAAGTGGTATTTTCATCAGCAATTGTTAAGCCTGGGGCAGATGATCCCCCATTTGCAACAAAACTGGAATCGCTTGCAACTGTAGTAGCAGGAGTGCTATCTGTATAATTTGAAGCACATTCGCAATCTCCGTTTGATGTTTCAGTACTCTCCGCTACCGAATAAGTCTCATAGCTAGGGGGTTCCACTTCATTGGTAAAACCTCTGTTCACAGTACTTGAAAACAAATCATAAGAAGGTAATATATTCCAAATGGGAACCTCTCCCTGTTTTACTAGGTCTGATGCTGATATATCTTTTTTCTCAGACATGCCTAATCAAAGCTAATCAAAGCATATCTTACTAATACGTTTGGGGTTACTGCAATATTTATAAAATCGGAGATCTCGTATTTAGATATCCCATGAGTCACTATGCACTCAAAGCGCAAAAACTCCATTCTAGCTTATTCCATAAGCGCACTTGATTATTCGTAACTGTAACTGTAACTGACTAATTGATATACACAGGATTATACAAATATAACATTGAATCACCATCAATTCGTATCAGTAGCTTAATAAAATATAACCTTGCAAGGTGGCTCGTTTGAAAACTTGGAGTAAGGCAAAACCCACCTATTCTATTTGCAACAATTGCCTTATCAAGGTTCTTAATATGGGTAGATCTCAAGCTAATATTCAAATTCACCGTTAACTCATCCTCAGCCCTGTTAACCATGTAGGATGTGTTGTCTATTATTAGGAAAGTGTATTTTACAGACAGAGTGGTAATGAAATTAAGACCAGACGACACAAAATCTGAAAGTTTAATGTTATATTTCTCCAACTCTGTCTTAAGCCTTTTCGTGGGCTTCTTTAATGTCTCTACAAAAGTACCTTGCGTAAGGTCGCGATAAAACATTGACGGAGTTATCTCCATTGGGATCGCAACGCCCGATTCAACGGTTATGGAAACTAGCTCGGAATTAATACTGCAAATGTCCGGTAATTCATGACCCCGCATATTGAATGAAATACTGACCGTTTGATTCACGAAAGGATTGTTAGGTATTGGTGGCACATACTTCAACTCCAGAATCTTCAGTGGTGGATCTACATGTACCATATGAGTTTTGTACTTAAATATTGTCGTTGTATTTGTAGCTATTTCTTGCACTAAAAGGTCAAACTTCTTTTTAAAATAGTACTGGATTTCTTCTTTCAATTGGCTAATAAAGTAACTGAACGAATAGTATTCATGAATCTGACTAGTATGATGCGGTATAACCTGTACATATTTAAATTGGTGCCCAACTTTGAAATATTCCATGTCATTCTCGCTAATTATATACGCACATAAGCGGTATTTAATTGCGGCTGAGAGTAAACCCAAGTCTCGTTTTGCATCGAAAGAAGGTGGAAGCAATAAATGTTGGCTCAAGAATGTCAGTTTGTCCCCTAAGGTATAACTAGGCATTTTGAATTTAAAGAACTTCTTATATGTCTTTTTAGGCTGTATTTCGTTATTATTCAATATGAATGTATTATCTGAAGAATCGTATTCATCTTTTGATATCCCACACATTGAAGCATCGAAGTCAATCATTGACAAAAACTTCTTTTCTTTTCCATCAGCTCTAATAAATCCTTCAAATATTATGTACAAGATACTGAAATTTATGGTGTACTTTTTTTTATTTTTAATTTTGGCATAGCCATATATATAATCACCTTGTTGAAACTCACAAGGATTAGCTACGCGTTGAGTATTTCCGATTTTGTTCTCATATTTAGTTAGTATCAACGTTATATCCACTGTATTGTATGTACTTATAGAATCCAATTTATTTAGTATAATTCCTGAATCGGTTGACATTTGACTTTGCTGATCTGTGAGATTACTGGCTTCATCATATGTTGGTGGAGATGATGAATTTAAACCTTTCAAACTCTTCCTAAGCACATACTTATGCATGTAATAAGAAGGAAGGAGGTACCAATCCTTATCAATATTCAAGTCTATTTGGTTACGATAATCTAGCATTTTGGTACATAGAAGCGATCACTTCTAATTGATTTGATTGCCGAAACATATATATATATTACATGCAGGATTTTATCTTATCAAAAACGTATTTATTTATTATGATTAATTGTCAGTTGTCAGTTTATTTAACTAATCGTATCCCATCCACATATCACCTAAATATGAGAACAAGGATGTTGTCATTTCGTCAAATTCTATATATTTACCCTTGAGAGTATTGTCTCCCCCATCCCTGGTCTTACCACCTATTGAGGAAAATGCACACCATAAGTATCCATTGCAATACAACTTTTCCATTTTCCAGCCCTCTACCGGTTCTTCATCAATGTTTTCATGACGTTCTCTATTAATAAATGGAGGTACTATAGCAGCTTTTAATACTAATGGATCTCTGTAAAATGTCTTCATATGGTCAACAGATGTTAAAAACTTGTACCTGGTTTTTTGGTTGAATTCCTTCTCAAAATCTACTTTATCTTCTTGTCCACAGAACATGAAACCAGAGTTAAACCAAACTAAAGTCTTGCCATCTTCACCACTAATATGCCCAGGATGTGCGGCACATATTTCTTTGGTTTTTCTCTCTGTCCCATCAGACTTAAGAATATCAGCAGGAGGAGTTACTTCACCAATGGCAGCAGCACCGTATTTGTTCATCTGGAATTCTTCATCACCATTGATTGCAAATCCAAGCCAAAATATTTCTTTATCACCATATACTCTTTCTCTAGCTGGTGTCATAATATTCAAAAGTAACATCATCAATATTGAATTATAATGCAAGTTTCTATTAATTACTACCAAACCACTCTCCATGAAATGACTATTGCCCTGGAAGAATTCCAAATTTAAAGTTTTCTCTGTAAGGACAGGGAAATTGAACAATGTCGTGTCAATAACGGAAGGAGATATTTTCTTAAAGAATTGTAAGTCCGATCTTGGTCTAGCTTCTAATGATGTTCTATCCTTGTAGAAATAAGCACCTTTTTCCTTATAGCCCTTCAAATTGAAGAAATACTCAGGAGATTGAAGCAATACAGTATCAGCATCAAGCAAGATGAATTCCTCGAAAGAATTAAAGAATGTAGCAAGGAACTTATTAGAGAATTTTTCAAATTTAGATTTGTAGTTTTCGTGAATAGCATTACGAACATTAACAAACCAGATTTCTTGTTTCACAAGCCCATGGTCAGCTGCGCTTAAATAGTTTTTTGGAAAGAAGTCCTTTACTTTTTCAAATGACTTAGGTAAAGATGAGAATTGTTCTCTTGCTGCATGTGTAATCTTATCCATAGACTTTTGAGACAAACCATCGTAGTACACGATTTGGATAGGGTACTTATTATTCAAAGCTCTTAATAAATAAATAAGTCTAACGGCATCTTCAACATGACCATCACCAATAGACATTACAATTCCTCTACCATTCAATGAATTCTTAAATTCATTCAAGAAACAAGCCTTGTTATTTGTTAACCTTGAGTGAGGCTTTGAGCCTTTACCCTTTCCCAATTTCCCATTCACTTCAAATACTTCTTTATGTCTAACAAACTTAGATAATTTTGGCGGTTGGAAGTGTTTTTCACCGGTCCATCTAATATACGTTGGGTAATTAAAAGATAGCCAAGGATACAATCTTGATTCCAAAGTAGAACAACTAGAAAAGGAATCTGTGTTAAGGTGTAATAAGTCATTTGATGGCTTGAAGTGTCTATTTGCATCGATCATATGCATAAACTCTCTTTGTTCAGAAATAAACTTGTTGTTTGCGTTAGTTTCCCAATCATTATCTGAAGTAATGAAGCATTTGTTGAAGATACGCAAGTGGGAAACATAATCAACAATTATTTGTTCTGTCTTCATTGTTTTTTCCCAGAATTTTTCATATTTTTCCTTCATCTTATCTTCAACCATTTCATCTTTCACGTCGTCTTTCTTCATGTCATTATCTCTGGCATATTGCTCTTTCACGGAATTCATTTCTTTTCTTCTGAAATCTTGGTACTTAAATTCAAATCTGTTCTCAAGAGGTAAATCTCTCTTAGGATCAATACTCCAATTGATATCATCTTGAAATAAGGTATTAAAATAAAGATCGCATCTCTCTTGAAAAGATAAATCATTCATTACACCTTCCATATTATGCTTTTTCAACATCTTTTCGTAAATAGTTGAATGGCCCTCGATTTCTTTGATATCATCTATCAGCTTGTATTTCTTGTATAATTTGACTGGAACTAAATTAAGGACATCAACATCCTTCCAGACTATTGTTACGTCACCATGTATGCCCTTTTCATTCATTTGTCTTTCAACATCGTCATCAGAAATGCTCCTGAATTTACTATTACTGTTGTAATGATAGACCCATATGTTTAAACATACGAACCAAAATATAAATACGCCATACACCAAAATCTTCCTTCTAGACTTTGCTGGATTCATTACTCTCAAAAATTCAAGCATCTTGTAGTTGGCCTCTAGATTTTATTCAAATGAATACAAATTCTCGAATTATATGATGAGCTATTAACAACTTTAAGTACTGATAATATGGTAATACTCAAGTATGAAGGATAAAGAAACGATGGTATGCTTTTATGAAAATTTTACCTTTAAATGAAATCCTACTTCGAGGTGAAGCCTATATTACAATTATGTTATAATAAAGGTAGAGAAAAGTGGTTTCAAGTTTCAATACAATGACATTCAGGATTTGGCGACTACATCTATAAATATCCGGTATATAAATTATTTTACTCATAAACACAACCCTATATTTTTGATTCAAAGCCAGAAAAAATAAATGCACAGTTTAATACGCCATAGACATTGAAGAATATTCTTAACTTTCCACGGGGCCTGCCTCCTGTGGGTTATTTATTCATTGACTATAGATTTGTAGTTTTGCAAAAGCTAATACGAGGCTATGTAATTGGAATATGCAAAATGGTTATTAACAAATACGACCGGTCAGGAACAGGAAGCCTCATCACAAAAGCAGCCTCTTCGGTTGGTACACTATCTATTGTGTAGAATTAGCGTCGCGGTGATATTAGTGTTAGATTACGGAAGAATTGTTTCCGAGAAGATATCTAGGTGTTATCCTTACTATATTAGATATGAATCCATTGAAATAAAAGTATATAGATTTCAAGAACCCAAATGTATAAATGTGAAGTGAATCAGATTTATTTATTGCAAATTCCTATACACGTGTGAATGCACGTTTTTAATCAAAATAGGAACTTGACCAAAAAATTAACTAAATAAACTTAAATATGAACATACTAGATGGGTGGATTAGTCTTCTATCTAGTGTGATGTTCTTTTATATCTTTAAACATCATTTTGATACATAAAGTATATCAAAATTAATATTATCTTGAAACATGATCCGTTATATAACGTATCTCTTATCATCACTACACTAGAAAGAAAAAAAAAGGTTAGAGACCGCCTCGACCGAATTAGTTCTTGACCCCAAAATAATATATGCCATGTGACGTATTCAACTTCTAGGAGTACTCTTTTAAGATAGATTTTTATTATATAAGCCAATCTAGCCAGTAAGGTTTGAATAGCCCAGATTACACAAAAGCTTAATTAATGTAACTAGGTAGAAAAAAAGAAAATACCTTAAAATAGTAATACTTGTATTAATGTTTATTCTCTTATGTACTAAGAATCAATAAATGTGAATTAAACTAACATCCTGTGTTATAAATAAATAATGAGCAATGAATGCTCTAATTCCAACCTTTTAAGTAGGAATACTGTATGAATATGTATACGCTGTTCAACATGTAATCATGTAATCTCTAGTTTGCTTTCTTCTTAACAGAGATTAACTTGCGTAGAGTGCGATAAGCAGCCGTTCCTGAATTGCTGAATTTTATCATACGGAACTTAGCACCTCTATTGACTTCGTAAACAAAAGCAGATGTAGAAGTACTCATTGTGGGTTGTAAATTAACATATTTTGAAACGAAATCTATGGCCGAACTCGATATATATGCCAAAATTTCCAACAAGAAGACTAGGGAGATCAGAAGCACGATAGATAATAACAAACTATACGAAATTATCTCAACGGTAACTTCTAATTTCTTAATACAATCATGAATCATACCTGCTCTAGAATATTTATCTTATCTACTGAAATTATCTGGCATCTTAGGGTCTTTATATTCTGTAATCCATCCCTGAAAAACAACCGATTAGCTTATGCACTGTGTTACCCGGCAAATCCTTAATTTGCAATGTCTGAGGCTGGGCTTCAATTTTAATTTTTTATTTTAAAAACAATCGGAACAGCAAGCAATAAAACATACGAAAGGTTAATATGATAGTTTTATGATAGTATGTACATATGATGATTTCTTTTACCTTATCTACATTATCTGAATGTTTAAGAAGATATTTTATTACAAGAAGCTGATTACTAACTGTACGTACAGGAAATTTGTGTTACTCTTTTACTTTTTCACTTGAAATAATATTAAACCGGACCGAGCTTTGTTACAAACTCTCGGCACTAATCGATATGTTCTAATGATGGATAAATGGAACTGGCATTTCCTTCATTTCTTATAGATGTTTACTAGAGTCTCTGTTTTGAGATTAGAATCTCGTGTAGCACTTGCTCTTCTCTACGTAATTATGAGATAATTGCGATGAAGCGTACTGTATAATCTTTGGAATTACTTTTTCAGAAAGATGAATTGCTGTACCTTATCTATAAAACGCACTACTTTAATTTTAACACAAGTTGTGTATGTAGGTTAAATCTACTCTTCTATGAAGTATTTGAGCTTAGAAAAAAGAAAATCCTGGCGCAGATGTGTATTAAGGGTTAAATTAAAGAAGGGTTCATATTTGTTACAATCTAAATTCACGCAACTGTGTGCATGTGTATCCTTGGTCCGCAAAGCTATAGTTTGTTACATCACCCCTATTGAAGCATGTAGGCTATAATTTAAACTTTTCGAAAACAAATATGGTATGATGGTTGCGGTTAACATTCCAATGGTAATTTCAGCCGGAATTCCACACTAGTACACTATCTCTAGGAATTTTCTTCCATACCATTATATTCAAGTAATAGCGATAAAACTCTATTAACTGACCGCCTAATATGCTTAAAAAATATCAAATTTCATTTACTCGGCAGCTAAAACCTCTGGTTAATGAATAAAAAGAGATTCTTATGAATTGTTGATCTCAACCACATACAATCACATATATTAATGTAGTATTCCATAATTAAAAAAAAAAAACGATATAATTAACCTTGAAGGCTCTTACGTGATTGCGCTTACTGTATTGCAGAAGAAGCTATCTCACAGCAAATATATTTTCCATCTTATTACATATATCAATTATTGTATTTGTTCATATATATAGTGAGGTGGAATCCTAAATGTAAAAGAAAAACTATTTTATGCTTAATTTGGCTTTAAATGAAATAAATGAGATTTGCAGTCTGTATATTTGATATTTTAGAAATTTTTCTCAACCTTTCGGAAATATTCGCATCCAAGAAATTTCGAGGGGTTAAGCCACCATTTGAGCCAAGCATACAAGAACTTATTATCCGACGTATTTTCATATTTTGCAGCATAAATAGATAATGACATATTGTCTTTAGCTTAATTTCTTATATTCTAAAAGAAATCATTTCATTCAGACATATTATGCCGTGATAATATAAATTATTTGATTGCAGAATTATATGAGATTACTTTTTAGTCTATGTGAAATTTGAGAATATTTCATCTATAACCCGTGATATAAACATCAACTGACCTTCAAGTATGGTTGAAGTTTTAGTTATAAATATTATCATGTAACAATATACACTCGAATACTTAAGTTATACAGTAAACTTTTTATTAAGTACTAATTATTATATGATTATTTTTTTACTTATTTAATTATTTAAACTGAAACTTCTTCAACTTCGGAAACTGCAGTAACTTTACCGGAACCAAATCCAATAGAAGGAGCATCATCTCTGAAAGCATGGGTAGATGGAACGAATCCTGGAGATTTCCAAGCTTGTGGAACAAGTTCATATAACTCGTCAACTTGTTCTAATGATAAACCTTTAGTTTCATAAACAAGAGACCATGAAAATAAGATACACAAGAAATTACAACTTGCCCAAACAAAGAAAACCTTAACACCTAAGTTACCATTACCTGGACCTGAGTCAACCATATATGGAGTAGCATAGGCGATGGCCCAGTTCCATAACCAATTAGAGGCAGCAGAAAGAGCAACTGACTTAGCTCTTGTTCTTAATGGGAAAATTTCACCAACAACAACCCAAGCAGATGGACCCCAGGTAGCAGCAAAGAATGCAATGAAAATACAAGAAAATGCGATTAAAACATTACTAGATGCCTTAGAATCAGCTGGAGTAGCAACACCAACAATAGCAACGATATATTGAGAAATACACATACCAATTGCACCACTGATTAAAATTTTTCTTCTACCAACAACATCTGTTAAAAGAATACCAGGAATAGTAGAACCAACATTAACAATATTGGTAGCTAAATTAGAAATGAAACCATTAAGACCAGCTGATTCGAAGAAAGTAGTTCCGAAGTAGAAAATAAAGTTGACACCAGTTAATTGTTGGAAAGCCTGAATCCATACACCGGTCATTAATCTCTTAAATTGTTGGTTACGAGTAGTGAAGAGTTGAGACCAGGAAGATTTTCCAAATTGAGTTTCGAAGTCGAATGCAGCCTTGATATCTGCGTATTCTTCAACTAAATCTGGATGATCAACATCTAACTTCCTTAATCTAGATAAAGATCTCAATGCAGCATCGTGCTTACCTTTAGAAACGTAGAATCTAGGAGTTTCAGGTAAGAAGAGCATACCAGTACCCAAAATTAAAGCCCATAAAAACTGAATACAGATTGGAATTCTGTATGAGCCTGAATCATGTCTAGAATGAGTACCTTGGTTAACTAATGAAGCTAATAATAAACCAATTGTAATAGCCCATTGATAACAAGAAACAACAGCACCTCTAATCCATTTTGGTGTAGCTTCTGATTGATATAAAGGAATATTAGAAGAAATCAAACCAACACCAAAACCTGCAATGGCTCTACCAGCACATAAAAGTGGAATTGTTGTTGATGCTGCTTGCAAAATAACACCAATATTGAAGACAATTAAAGCAGCAATGATAATGGACCAACGACGACCAATTGTATCGGATAATAATGGAGCTAAAATAGCACCAAAAAATGTACCCACAGACAAGATGGAGACAATTAAGGATTTTTCACTGGATGTAAATTCAGTACCATTCTTAGCGAATTGTTTGATGACATACTTCATAGCAAGAATACCAGAGATGGTACCAGTGTCATAACCATAAAGAAGACCACCAAAAGCTGCGAACGCACCTACAAAGATCCCCATACTGGTGGATCCTGCCTTTTTTTCACCGACATTAACAAATCTTTGTACTATCTTATTATTTTCTAACCCCATTTTAGATATTTATTAATTAGCCAGTGAGTGATAATTTAAGACAACTACTGAATACAACATAAAGAAGAGAGGATATAGTCAGCTTATATAGTGATTTTTTTTAAAAAGGATCATTATTACATGCTTCCCCGTTTCTACTTTGGTGATCAATTTTTGGATGTTACAATGGGGAACCCGCATACGTTATTTTTTACTTTTTGTGGAGATATGCATGAATAGACTTATTTGATCCTACCAGGCAATGAAATCGTAAATTATTTTTTATCAATGCTTACTTTCTATTGGCTGGATGCTGGTATATATTTTCCTTGTCATTGTTTACAACTTTATAGGAAGTAATTTATTCCTGTTCGCAAAAATGTCAAATCATATAGCCAGAGCACTGGTATTTACTAATATTTGTTGAAAATTAATAGTCATACGTCATTAATCTACAGGCCCTTTTTAAGCGTATAGTATCATTTAGCAACGACCTATATAAAAACCGCCTCTATATTAACGCCTTAGCATCCGTATATAATCTGTCAACTGTGATCGAAAAAGTTTTACGGCTACCCAAGAAAAAGGATTTTCCGCGTATTCTTCGCGATTCCGAAAAATTCCCTCGGAATTTATTGTCCCCACTCTATTGCATTATTTTTTAACTTAATGTACTTTGTTTTTCCAGAGTAACCAATAAAAGTACGACGTTTACGATAAAAAAAATTGTTTCTATATGCTCCCGCAAATTTTAGTAAGCGTGCATAATAATTTGTTTAACCAATAAATCTTCCTTATTCTTCCCCATCCGAAGCACTTTCTACTTACGAGATTTTCCTTTTTGAGATTATGGGGATTAATGCTTCCCCACAAATTTCATACCAGGTACCCAACCACTACCATCCTTGAAAATATTCTTAAAGAATAATTTTTTTGTAATATAATTCTAAATGCAACAGAATATATAATCAAACTCCTCATTTTGCATTTTCAGCAACTTTTTTAAAATATATCTAATGGTTTTACTCGATGATTTGTTTTAATAAAGAAGATACATGATCGTATTTTAATGGCACAAAAGTGCAGTGCCGTACGTGTAAACGATAATTTTGTAAAAAAATAAAACCCACCAATATGGTTAGGTATATTTTAGCTTTAAGTGGGTTGATGGTTACTTGCTTAATGAATGTTACATACCATAATCTCTTTGAATCTTTGCTGTTTAAGTGCAATTAAGGGCTAAGCACTTAACGCCAATCTTGATTGGTACATGAACAGTGCATAAACTAAAGACTTGATAGAATTATAATATTCGATTGGAAGAGGAATAATAAACAAAATGGAAACTTCATATTTAGAATTACATTTAAACTAACCCCAACTTTCGGTATGTTGGCAAATTTAACAAAAGACTTCTTTGACTTGACGGAAGTTAATCCGGAGCAATTACTATAGCAATATAATACGTCGGATTTAGTATTCTTTTTCTTAAATTTGGAAGGGGTATCTCAGAAAGTTGAGGAGATATATCTGGTAAAACTGGTGAGAGGTCATTTAAATACACATTTTAATTTTTTATTACAAAATTCCGCTCCATTGTTATTTTCTAATTTACCAGCCATACTTTCTTCCCCATACATACATTCTCCCCGATACTAATTTTCCGAGAATTGTAAAATAAAGGCGACTATATTCAATCCTTACAATCGTCAGTATTTCATTTATGAATAGGTCTCTATGTAATTAATATTTCATTATTTCTAGTAAAGCTCGGAACAATAATCTGAAAAGAGGCTTATGGCTATTTTGAATGGTCAATACGAACCTTTCAACAAGAAAAAAAAAACTAAAGGTGACAGCGAGTGAAATATGAGTATCTGACTAATTATCCGGACAGTTTAATTAACATGGTATAAATTTTCATTGCAATTTTATCAACATTCATTTTATTTCCCTTATTCCTTACCTTAGTTTGTGAAGTAAATCTTATAAGTAAGCATTTGTCATACACTACCAATTTCTCTTCGAGCCGTACAATATTACTTCAAGTCCTAATTGACTCTAATTACACAAAACCGAGAAAATTCTTGAATTGTTGCAGGATCTCCATACACTATTACTACAGGTTGATTTGGGCCCAAGGACTATATAGACCATTATATGCAATCTCTTGACCGTATATGAGAATAAAGAGTATTATAAAATATCTGTGATTAGTCTATTTAAGGTTTTTCATAGTGACAAAATTAGTCATAGTATTCTTTTCTGTATGTAGCTCGATAAGCCAAAAGAAAAAAAAGTTTCACAAAATTTATTAAATAGAATATCAAAGATTTTTGTAAATAGATGATAACAGAAGAAAAGAGTAAGAATCTTGAAGACTTTGATGAAGTTAGATCTTATCTGACAGAAGAGTCGAGCGATTTTTATATCTGGAGGATTATAGTTAACGCAACAAAAAAATTAGATTCTTTGGGAGTTGAGACTAGAGGTATTGAAAGAATAGAACCCTACGAAAGATCTACCAACAAATTTAAACAATTTATATCAGTTATTGGGTTATGGCTTTCAGCCTGTGGTGGTTTGAGTTCTATGTCGACGTTCTTTTTAGGACCTCTCCTTTTTGGATTAGGTTTAAGGAAGACACTCGTATCTGGTTTAATTGGTGAAACGATAGGATGTGCGATCGCTGCTTATTGTTCACTTATGGGACCAAGATCAGGTTGCCGTCAAATGGTTAGTGCAAGATTTCTCTTTGGATGGTGGTTTGTTAAATTTGTAAGTTTAATAAGTATCATTGGTGTCGTTGGTTGGTCTGTGGTCAACTCAGTTGTTGGTGGACAAATTTTAGTCAGTATAAGTAATGGGTCTATTCCTTTAGTTGTGGGTATTATTATTGTTGCCATAATTTCATTAGTAGTGGCAATTGGAGGTATAAAACAGCTTTTAAGAGTGGAAGCTTTTCTTAGTATACCAGTAAATTTCGCCTTTATGATGTTATATATTGTAGCATCAAAAAAATTTAGCCATTTGACTAATATTGATAGTATCACTATCGTCCCAGATGCTGCAACTGCAAAAGGTAATTGGTTATCTTTTTTCTCGTTGTGTTATTCCGTAACAGGTACTTGGGGTACTATTGCATCTGATTATTATATCCTTTTTCCGGAAAATACACCGGATATTCAAGTATTTTGTTTGACTTTTTTTGGCACTCTTATACCGTCTACTTTTGTTGGTGTTTTAGCATTATTGATAGGAAATGTAGCTCTTACCTATGAGCCATGGATGTTAGCTTATGAAACTTATGGTATGGGTGGAATTCTTAATGAAGCCTTCAAGCCTTGGGGAGGCGGAGGTAAATTTTTACTTATATTGATTTTCTTGTCCTTAATTTCAAATAATATCATTAATACCTATTCGGCTGCTTTTGGTATTCAATTAGCTGCTCGGGTATTCTCAAAAATACCGAGATGGATCTGGGCTCTAGTTGTGACAGCTGTCTATTTAACAGCTGCATTAGTTGGTAGAAATCAATTTTCTACAATTTTGGGTAATTTCTTACCAATGGTGGGTTACTGGATTTCCATGTATTTTATAATTCTTTTTGAAGAGAATACCATTTTTAGAACTGACCGTTTTATCCATCTATACACGAAGGAGTTTCCAAGCGGAGAACGTGACTTAACTGAAAAGATTGGAACTTTCGAGCTCAGAAAGAATCAGCACTATAATTTTAAGATCTGGAATGATTACTCTAGCTTATCATTTGGCATAGCAGCTACTGGTGCCTTCCTTTGTGGTGTAACTGGTGCTGTACTTGGAATGTCTCAAACTTACTGGGTTGGACCAGTTGCGAAGAAAATGGGAGGGGAATTCGGAGGAGATATTGCTATGTGGTTATGTATGGGAATAAGTGGTTTAGTATTTCCATTATTACGTTACGTAGAATTGAAAAGATTTGGACGTTAGTTAATTTACTTGTATAGTTCACTTTTATAGTCCATTAGTCAGTTTTATAATAGGAATTACGAACTTATACGACTTTGATCGCACTGAAAATTTTTGGGTTACGTGGCTCTGATTCCTCAAGAAAATCGATTTAAGTGATTAATTTTGTATACTTCGGATCTATTCCTTAAAAACCTCTAATTACTAGCTATAGTATTACCTGCTGCTTATATTAAGCATTGCCATTTGTTTATACTGTTTATTACTTACGTTTTATTGTACCATGTCTACTCCTGCTGAAATCATTGCTGCTCGTGTGTTAAACGCTATTGAAAACAAGGACGAAGTTTCTGATTACGAAGAATCTGGATCCTTTGCTGACGATGAAATTAACTCTATTGCCACATCTGTGCCATCTATCTCGGACGAAACCGCTTTCCCTACTTTAGGAGGCGCTAAGAAACCTAACTACTCTTCTTCTACTACGATTTGGGGTCCAGATGCTGAATCTGGTAAGTCTTCAACTGGTACTTTTTCCAAATCTGTCTCACCTTTGCCTTCAGGAAAGTTTAAAGCTTCTTCTATTCAAGAAGCTTTTTCTTTGGATGCAGATGATCAATTGAACGTTGCCAGACCTGAATTTATTAAGATCTTGACTTCTATTAAGAAGGATACTAAGACCAATATTGAATGTACTACTTCTCAACACACCAAAAAGAGAACTTTCTTAATCTCTGGTAAATCAGAAGATGTCAAGCTCGCAAAGAGATTGGTCATCAAGAAATTGACCAAACCTGTTAGTATTATTTTCACTGTCCCAGCCCAACTCAGATCAAAGATTATTGGACCACAAGGAAGAACTTTAAAGCCAATTATCCAATCTAATGAAGTAAAGATTGATATTGGTAACACCACTGAAGTAGATTCTGCAGATTCTGATTCTGACGATATTTTTTCTAGAACTGTCACTGTCACTATTAGTGGTGATGTTGAAGGATGTAAACGTGCCAAGTCTGAAATATTATTCATCATAAAGGAAGAGACCAAGAACTTAGTTGCAACTTTAACTGTTGATGCCGATGTTAAGGCCCTCGCCGAAGGTGCTTTAAAAGATGTGGTTGAGAACTTCAGTGAGTTGGAGATTTCTATTCCAGATTATAAATCTAGAAGCTCCCTTATTACTTTATCTGGTGAAAGGGATTCTGTTTTAAAAGCAAGAGAAACTATCAAACAAAGATTAGCATCTTTAGCTGAAAAAATTGTTATTGAAGAAGT
The DNA here is from genome assembly GCA_030563145.1 of Schwanniomyces polymorphus var. africanus. NCBI lineage: Eukaryota > Fungi > Ascomycota > Pichiomycetes > Serinales > Debaryomycetaceae > Schwanniomyces > Schwanniomyces polymorphus. Next base: position 147,329 of record JAKUBG010000017.1, read on the forward strand.
ACCGATTCCAAAGGTTAAGCATCAATTCTTGCTTGTTGACGAAATCTTGAATGAATTTAATGTCTTTATTAACATTCCTGAAGATGATGAACCTGTTAAGTTTGTGGGTGAGAAGAAAAAGATTTCATTCGCAAAAGAAAAGGCTAGACAAACCACTTCACAATACAAGGTAGAAGTTTTAGACATGTCCAAAGCTCACAAAGGTAACTTAAAGCATGTCAAAGCTGTTGCATCTCTCTTACGTTCTAATGGAACTTTACAAACTATTGCTAATGAGAATAATGTTTCGATTTCTTCTCCTTCTGATGTTGAATTAAGTGGTGATATTGCTTCAATTCCAATTGAAATTGTTGCCAAAACTGAACAAGTTGATGATGTCAAAAGTGCAAAGAAGGCAATTGTTGCTACTGTCAATAAGATTTCTCCAGATTCTACTAAGGTTATTGATGATATTGATAGCTTCTTGATTCCAAAGGTGCCAGAATTAATTAATGAGATCGCTTCTAAGAATAATGTATCATTTGTTATATTAGGAAGTTACATTACTTTATTCGCAAGCGAAGCTGAAAATGATGAAGAAGATGACTTTGTCGATTCTAATGAATCGTCAACTTCTTTTGAAGCAATTAATAATGCTTTGCAACCATTGAGGGAAATGGCTGCTGACTTAGAGAATGTCGTTTTATCTGCATCAGCTGAAGAGCAGAAGATTATCTCCGGAGCTAATAACACCACTTTAAATTCTGTCTTAAAATCTGTTGATCCTAACACAGTTGTCGTTAAGTTCAGTGAAAATGATGTATCTATTTATGGTCTTAAGAAGCAAGTTGGTACTGTCAAACAAGAAATTCAAACAGTTTTAAATGACTATAAAGAATTCAAGAATAACTACGCAACTTCTGTTGAAGTTCCTAGATCTGTTCTTTCAAGACTTATCGGAAAGAACGGGTCCAATATGACTGCTTTAAGAGAAGAATTTGGAGTTAAAATTAATGTTGAGGATGACAAATCATCTGAAGCCTCCGCTAAGGTTGAAATTGCTTTATCCGGTGTAAAGAGAAATGTCGAAGAATGTAAGGCACAGATTTTATCTATTTCTAAAAGATGGGCTGATGAAAGCTTGGCAAGAATCAAGATTGACAACCAATATCACAGAAGATTAATTGGTGCTAATGGTATTTACATAAACAGATTGCAAGATAAGTATAATGTTAAAATTAGATTCCCATCTGAAAAAGCATCTAATTCTAATTACGCAGATGCACCAAAGTCAAAGGATGAAGTTACCATTAAAGGTCCATCTAAGGGAGTTGCTAAGGCTGAAGAAGAGTTGAAAGAACTCTATCAATTCGAAAAGGAAAATGGTTTCCAATCAGTAATTCAAATTCCAACAAAGGCTATTGCTAGAGTTATCGGAAAAGCTGGTGAAACTATCAATGATATTGCTGATGGTACTGGAGTTGAATATAAATTTAATAGAGATAACGAATCAGAGGAATCTTTAGGTTATGCTGAGGTTACTTTAACTGGTTCTAAGAATGCCTTAAAAGAAGCATCTAAGAAGATCCAAGATATCATTGACGAAATCGAAAACTTCGTTTCCATTTCCATAAATGTTGATCCAAGCCACCACCGTAGCTTGATCGGTCAAGGTGGTTCTGTAATGAAGGACATTATTTCCAGAGCCGGTGGTGACAATGTTCCAAGATCCAAATACTTCAGATTATTGACTATTCCAAATGAAGGTTCAGGTTCAGATATAGTTACTTCTGAAGGTGACAAGGAGATAGTTGAGAAGATCATTGAAGAAATTAAGAGTATTGTTGCTGAAAGAGAGGCTTCTGTTGTTGTTGATTACGATATTCCTAAAGAAAAACATAGACTTATCGTTGGTACTGCTGGTTCTATCCGTCACTCTTTACAAGAAGAATTTAAAGTTATGATTGATATTCCTAGACCAAGTGATGATTCTACAGTTGTCAAATTGAGAGGTTTACCTGAAAGAATTGAGAAGTTAACTGAAAAATTAAACGAGTTGACTAAAGATGACTGGAATGTTTCTATTGATATCCCACAACAATACCACTCTTTGGTTAGCGAAAGAGGTGCTATTTTCAAAAAGTTAAAGTCTGATTTTAATGTTGAAGTTCTGCATGGTAATTTAACCAGAAAAGCAGCCAAGTTATCTAGCTCTCCAATCCCCGAAATTCCTGAATCTGCCAAACCAATTAACGACGAGGCTAAAAAGTTCACTATTGTCGCTAATGAAGTCACTGATGAAGACTTATCAGAGGTAATTCCATGGAGATTAAAGGGTGAAACTGAGAGTACTGACAAAGCTGCTAAGTTGATACAAGATAGATTGGAAAATGCTAAGTTGAGTAATTCTATTGGTTGGTTCTATTCAAAGAACCCATCTCAATTTTACAAGATTGTTGGTTCTCAAGGATCTAAGATAAACCAAATTAGAAAGAATACTAATACATTTATAACCATTCCAAGATCTACCGACAAGAATCCTAATTACATCTATTTAGTCGGTACTGAAGAAAACTTAAAGAAAGCAGAAAAGGAAATTGAAAGTTTAATCTAAGTTTTTGTATATATTTTAGATTAGAGAATATAATATAATATTGAAGTGAAGTGACTTAATTTATCATTAAGATTATGTAAAGTATTATTTCATATTAAGCAAATCATTTTTCTGCAGTTTCCTGTCAAGTGAGATAATATTGACGAAATAGTCACGTGAAATCACCATATTTTAGGGCGGTGGATGACATCTAAGCCTCAGGCTATTATGGCCATTTACAGTGCTGTTTGATAACGTGAAATTGCCCACAGTTAGCACTAGTGTAATGGCGAGACATAATGGCAGATACGATAGTTTGCTTTACTACATTGTAGCGTAGCTACATTATTAGGCTCATCTCATCCGTAAAATTCTTCACTAAAAACCGTTAGATACTATAACTGTCTCAATCACTCTATAAATACATTTTGGTAATTTAAATAGAAAAAAAAAATGTGTCAGTGTCAGAGTCAAACAATACTGTGGGTACTTTTTTTCGATTTATAATGAGCATTTAATACGTAAATATGGGTAATTATGGGCAATTTTACTGTCTTACGCAACACAAGAATTTTTTTTCAATTGCCGTAAAATTAATCCATCGCCGCATCACACTTTTTGCCCGCTGCAGATATATAAATTCATAAACGTCCTGCTTAGTGGATGTTAATTTTGAAACTACTTTTGACACAATTAAGATGGGACTTACTACGTTCTATAAGAAACTGAGTGGGGAAAAGCAAGATGACTCACTCGAAGTGGATGTCGAAAATATGAGTATTTACTCTACAAGCAATGAACCAGCAATTGTTCAAGTAGACCAAAACACAAAAGAGATCGGATATATTTCTGCCATCTTTTTAATTTTTAATAGATGTTTGGGTGCTGGTATCTATAGTACCTCCAGTACCATTTACGAATTATCAGGTTCCGTAGGGACGGCATTAATAATGTGGGCCGTAGGAAGTTTAATTGCATTCACAGGTTTATTAACATATATGGAATTTGGAACTGCTATACCGAGAAATGGTGGTGAAAAGAATTATTTAGAATATATTTTCAAGAAACCAAAGTTCTTGGTAACTGCAATGTATGCAGCATATGTTTTCTTCTTAGGTTGGGCTGCTGGTAACTCTATCGTGGTGGGGCAATATCTCCTTAATGCAGCAGGTCAAGATGTTACTCAATGGAACTCGAGAGCCATTGGAATTGGTGTGATTACTTTCAGTTTCCTTATCAATGCTGTCCATGTTAAGACAGGTTTATTCATAGCTAATGCGTTAGGTTTATTCAAAATCGTAATTGTTCTTTTTATTACTATTACAGGATGGGTGGCTCTTGGTGGGGGAATCAAGACAAATAATTTTACTCCTACCGGAAATTTCAAAGACGCATTTAAAGGTGAATCTCCATCTGGTTATGGGATTGTTAATGCTTTGTATAATGTCATTTGGTCTTATGTTGGTTACTCTAACGCAAACTATGCACTTAGTGAAGTTAAAAACCCAGTTAAGGCATTAAGATACTGTGCACCAATAGCTTTTATCAGTTTGGTTATCGTTTATATGTTGGTTAACATTGCATATTTTGCAGTTGTTCCAAAGGAAAGTATTGCTGGATCGGGTACTATTTTAGCTGCCTCATTCTTCAAGTATGCTTTTGGTGATTCCGGTGAAAAGGCTGCATCAGTTTTTGTTGCATTATCTGCATTAGGTAATGTTATGTCTGTTATCTTCTCTCAAGGTAGAATCATTCAACAATTAGGTAGAGAAGGAAGTTTACCATTTTCAAGATTCTTTGCATCTTCAAAGCCATTCAACTCACCATTTGTTGGTTTAATGCAACATTGGATTGTTTGTATTATCACTATAATAGCACCTCCTCCAGGTGATGCTTATAACTTCATTTTGAATTTAATCTCATACCCATTAAATGTTGTCAATACTGCCGTTGCAGGTGGATTATTATGGATTCATTATCAATCCTACAAAGGAAAACTTGAATGGAATCCACCTATTAGAACTTCAAGTTTTATTGTGTTCTTTTTCTTTTTATCTTCGCTCTATCTTGTTGTTGCACCATATATTCCACCAACTGCTGGTCAATCAGTTTATAAAAGTATTCCTTATTGGTTACATGCAGTTGTAGCTTGGGGTATCTTTGCAGTTGGTGGTATTTACTGGTTATGCTGGGCTAAGATCCTCCCTCACTTTGGAGGTTATACCTTAATATCTAAGGAAGTATTGGGTGAAGATGGTTTCTGGAGAAACAAATTCTATAAATTAGCCAAGGATGGTTCAAATAGTGAAATACTAGAGGAAGATCATGTTGATAAAGAATTAGATAGAATATAGATATAGAGTTTAAAGCTTTACATAATATAAAACTAATATCGAGTAACTCGATTATAATATTTATGACTTGCAATGAATGTAAAGTGAATATAGCATTGTAAAATATAAAGAGTATATAGAGATTCTGTAACTTAGGTTTTGTGTAACTTTTTGTTTTTTTATGAACGAATAAATTTTTTCATAGCTTTCTTGTATAACAAATTAAATCAACAAAATTAATTTAAAGGATGCCTGTTAGAGCCATAGCTAAGACCTCTATTGCACGTAACGGTGTTGGTGCTTTTGTATCGCCATGTCATAAAATAACTGTTCAATATTGTAACTGGGGTGGATCATCATCTGGTATGCGTGAAATATTAAAAGCTGGCAAATTGAATGAAATTGCATCTAACAAACCACATTTATTCTTCGAAATTGTAAAGAGAAAAGGTCACCCAAAGTTAGAATTCCATTATAATAATGATACTACTAAAAATATTGAAGTAAGAAATTTAAGTCCAAGTGAAATTATTACCAAGATTCAAGAATTCTCTCAAAATAGTGGAAATGCATTGTCTAAATTTAACCAAAGAGTTCTTTCCATGAATGAATCTGTCAGAGGAATTTGGTCTCCAATGCATTCTCCTAAGGAGCACAGACACAAGATTTAATTCTACTCTAGAATATTATTTCATGTACATTAAAAATTGAGTAGCCAGCTTGACATCTTTTTAGCACTTATGTATATAGTTTATTTGTCTGCAAGATTCATTTGGTTATTTACAGCTATCTAATATAAATTCCAAAATTTTGAACTTTTCATGTAGTTTTTCCTATTTTCCTATTTTCTATAGGTTATATAAATATTAATGTTAATGTTTTCTATGAATATAGATCTAGTAATATTGGCGAATTAAGTATTTTGATTAACTTTAAATATAATTAACAAATTTCATTTTTTTTTTTTAAAATCACAAAATATTATATAAAATGGGAATTTAAGAAATAAATGTTTATTTTGGAATCTATGGACTTTACGAATGTAAAAAGTATTATATATCCCATTTCCAAATTTGCTTCTTTTTTAGAGTTGTGGGACTTCAAGAAACATTACTTGGAAAGCTATTATTACTATGAATATAAAGGTCTTCAGATAAATATAATAATAATGTCTTTCAAGAAAGTATAACTAAGAACGGGTTCAATGGCTCCTTTTTGGCACCCATACTTTCGGTTCTAAAATAGTCATCTGTTAGATTTTTGTACTTTAGATAATTTTAACTGAAACTTATGCTGCTAATTGAGGAGCATTATTTTGCATTTCATTCAATTTTAATCAAGAGTCCTTAATATCTAGAACAGGAGACAATATCTTGGAACTAATAAAATATTATGAATTTGCCTTACATTTACATGCGATTATTACCATTTGCTTATCGAAAAAGTAACTCATAGTTCATTATTCATATTCTTCCATTCTATTAAATAGTTGCAATTATAAAAAATTCGCAAATTAAAAATCTATAAGAGAAAATCCACTAAAGAAGTAAAATCCACACTATACAATAATACTATCTACTTTCAACCTTCTCTTTTAGGGCATTATTGAGTTTAGCGAAGCCTTTTTCGGTATCCTCTCTAACGAACCACAAGATAGCCGAAGAAATAATCCCACTAAAGGTTTCTGATTGAATCAATTCAGTCTTCACTGTGCCATTATCATCAATAGATCTGAATTCGAATTTATGACCACCGCTAAACAACCAATCCCATCCTAAAGTACCCTTCCAAGCGAAGGTACTTTCGCTATTTTGCGACACTAACGGCGACATAACAGTGGGGTTACCGTCGCCCTTTAGATCCAATTCAACTTTTAGTTTGGTTCCAGGAACTGGGTTGACTACAGCAGGGTCACAAATTTCAATCTTAGTAAACAATGGGTTCCATTTCGAGTGGTTAGGGAAGTCCATAAATACTTCTTTAACTTCCCTTGGCGAAGCATTAATAATAATCGATTTTGATATTAGCATAGTGCTTGAAATCAATAAGGCAAATGCAAATACTCAGATGTAGGCATATTTAAGGTGGTTTTTACAGAGCGGCGAACGATATAAATGGAAACCGAGAACGATGTTACCTGCCATTTAAGTAAAAAAGTTTTAATACACAGTACTTTTATCGCGCTTATTTCGATTTCTCTTACCAAAACGAGAAGTTTCCTTTTTCTAGCTATGACTGAAATGCCATGGCAATGAAAATATATATATATATGTTAACTTAGTAACGAAAAATTTCTTCACTGTTCATTAAAGAAGAAGAACAAACATTGTATACTATTAGGAAAAAATGTGTTACAAACAGTATCAGCAAGTGTTGAATTTGACAGTAAAGCCTAAGGCTGCTAAATCACTGTCAGTAGAAAAATCCACAAAAACAGCAAGTGGTAAGACCCTAGCAACACCAGTGAAAAGAAGAACTAAAACTGGTTGTTTGACCTGCCGTAAGAGAAAGAAGAAGTGCGATGAAGATAAGGTTGATGGTAAGTGTCAAGCTTGTACAAGAAACTTTTTGGAATGTTGCTGGCCAGAACCTGCTACCACTACACCTAACGCGGTTAAGACGGAAACAAAACTCGTCGAGTGTACTAAAGGTCTGGATGCATACCCAAGTCCTGTCATGTCTCCACTTCAGGACTCTAAGAAGGAGTTAGATGAAGTCTGTACTCTTTCTCTCCCTCCAAACAAATATAAGATAAGCAAGCCAGTAATTAAGAAGGAAAAGATTGCTTCTATTTCTGCTTCAAATGCAAAGTTTATTATTACTTCATTTGATTCAGACAAGGCATTATGCCAAGTACCAATCTGATAATTATTTCAGGCTTGATAATTTATAATTACTAGGGGATTCATTTCATTTGCATTAGATTTTTAAAATAAAATCGAGGTTTTTTTTTGGGGTATTCAGGGTTTAACTACTAGGAAGGACTGGTAGGGTTGTACTAAAATACATATGTATATAAATTTCATCTATTTGCATTTGCAACTATAATAATATGAAAAGTATGAGTAATAGTGTAAGCTTCTTTTTTACTAGTAAGAAGACTTTTTCGCCTATTTCGTCCTAAAGGTAACCAGGAGCGAACCAGTGCCGCTCTTTTTTCACAGCCAACTGATGCCAAAACAAAGTTTCATAACATTACACAAAAGCCTTTCATCATGTGCATGTAGTCACCTGATATAGGGGTAATTAATAATCTCAAGCTGATCACGTGAGTACACACAATTTGGTCTCCTATTTCGCTACCGCTACGTATTTCGCACGAGACGTTAACTCAACCAAAAAAAATGAAAATCACATGCAAATATAAAGTTCATAAACAGATCTGCCCTTTTGAACTTTTGTGGCTCACTATTATTTAATCTTATATTAATGTGGAATTTTCACATACCCAATAGTTTAAATATCCAATTATTATGATCTTAACTATTCTTCATATCTATCATGAATGGGTGCAATTTTAGATGAAAGTAAACAGTTTCTACGGGGTTATCTAACGATCTTCGATAACAATGCACAATATGCGTCTTTTGCGTCCAAATATGTGGAACCAAAAATTCCGGAAGCGGTTCAAAAATATAAAATGGGCAAATTTCCCTGGATTTAGTTTAATATATCTCTAAGTATATATCTAAAAAGTAACTAACATGTCTAACTCAGCTAATCTTTATGGAAACTTCGATATGCACTTCGTGGCTGGCCAAGACGAAGTTGATGAAAACGGAGTAATGACTATTAATGCTAACAATAGAAAACAATCACACTATCCTGAGTTTTTACCAACTTGGGATCCTAGAGTAAAGCTCCCTGCATTAGAATTCTTTAAGTATGATGACCCAGCTCTTAGAGCAGACTCTACTTTCCCTAACTTATTCCCTTCTACTGGTAAATTTAAAATTAGAAAAATTACTCCTAAAATGGGTAATGAAGTACGCGGTGTGCAGTTATCTCAATTAGATGATAAAGGCAAAGATGAGTTAGCATTGATGCTTGCTCAGAGAGGTGTTGTTGTTTTTAGAGATCAAGATTTTTCAAGTAAAGGTCCAGGATTTGCTGTTGATTTTGGAAAGCATTTTGGCCCTCTTCACATTCACCCTACTTCTGGTGCACCAAAAGACTATCCAGAACTTCATATTACATACAGACGTGCTGATCCTGGAGAATTTGATAGAGTTTTTGCTAATCGTACAAATGCTATTACTTTCCATTCTGATATTTCGTATGAATTGCAACCTTCAGGATACACTCTTTTCACAGTTTTAGAAGGCCCAGAATCAGGTGGTGATACCGTATTTGCAGATTCAGTTGAGGCTTATAATCGTTTATCACCAGAGTTCCAAAAGAGACTCCTTGGATTACACGTTTTGCACACTTCTGAAGATCAAGCAAAAGATTCTCGTGGCCAAGGGGGTGTTGAAAGAAGAAAGCCAGTTTCTAGTATCCACCCCTTAATAAGAACACACCCTGTTACCGGCGAAAAGTATATCTACGTTAACCGTCCATTCGGAAGAAGAATTATGGAATTGAAAGAAGAAGAATCTGAATATTTGTTAAATTTCCTTTACAACCATATAGAATTATCGCATGATATGCAGTTACGTGCTAATTGGGAGCCAAATACTGTGGTTCTCTGGGATAATAGAAAAGTACAACATACTGCTATTATAGATTGGGATACACCAGTTTCAAGACATGCATTCCGTATTACAGTACAAGCCGAAAGGCCCGTTGAGAATTTAAAAGACTTAAACCAACACACCGATGATTCCGAGCTTGTAAAAGAGTCATTAAAGGCAGTGCTTCATTAGTAATAATTAGATAGTTTTGTACATATCATAGTCAATACACAATAAGTCTCCACAATTTCCTTCACGTGATTGTTGCAATTTAAGTTGCAAAATTTCACCTGATAATGAGAAAGATTACATATCGCAGTGGATAATATTGTGGTGGCTCAATTCAAAATGTATGACGATTATTCATAATTAGCCATAGTTTTATTAATGAATCCTATAAAAGAGTTTGGAATTACCCTTAACTATATGAGTTCATATTAATTAAGAGTTAACTAAATAAAACAAGTAATTCTAAAAATGTCTAAAACTGCGATCTACGGAAATTACGATACCCACTTTGTCAATGGCACTGATGAAGTCGGAGCAGACGGGGTTCTCACAGTTAACGAAAGCAATAGAATTAAATCTCACTACCCTGAATTCTTACCAACTTGGGATCCAAGCGAAAAATACCCTCCATTGAGATTCTTTAAGCACGAAGACCCAGGGAAAAGAGCTGATCCATCTTTTCCAAATTTATTTCCAAAGACAAGTACTTTTAAAGTTAATAAGGTAACACCAAAATTAGGTACTGAGGTAAACGGTATTCAATTATCTCAATTGGATGATAAAGGTAAAGACGAATTAGCCTTATTAGTGGCTCAGAGAGGTGTTGTTATCTTCAGAAATCAAGACTTTGCTAGTAAGGGTCCTGGATTCGCTGTTGAATATGGAAGACACTTCGGCCGTCTTCATATCCATCCAACTTCTGGTTCTCCAAAAGGTTATCCAGAACTTCACATTACATACAGACGTGCTGATTCAGGCGAATTTGAAAGAGTCTTCTCTAAAAGAACTTCAAGTATTGGATGGCACTCAGATGTCTCTTATGAATTGCAAGGTCCTGGTATTACCTTTTTCTCTGTATTGGAGGGACCTGAATCTGGTGGTGACACCATTTTTGCAGATACTGTAGAAGCATACAATAGGTTATCTCCTGAATTCCAAAAGAGACTTGCAGGTTTACATGTCTTACATACTTCAGAAGATCAAGCTCAAAATTCTAGAGGTCAAGGTGGAATTGAAAGAAGAAAGCCAGTATCCAACATTCATCCTTTAATTAGAGTTCACCCAGCTACTGGTGCTAAGAGTATCTACTTAAACAGGCCATTTTCAAGAAAAATTATTGAATTAAAAGAAGAAGAATCCGATTATCTTATTAGATTCTTGTTACACCATATTGAATCTTGTCAAGATTTACAATTAAGAGCTAAATGGGAACCTAACTCTGTCGTTATCTGGGATAATAGAAGAACGGTTCACTCTGCAGTAATTGATTGGGACACGCCTGTTTCAAGACATGCCTTCAGAATCACTCCACAAGCTGAGAGACCAGTTGAAGACTTAAAATACTTGAACAGAGAAGATTACGATGTCGGTGATGTAACCGAATCATTAAATACAATTTTAAACGGCTTATGATACCACGGTATATAAAAATCAATTAAATATGGCTTGAAATAAAATAAATTTCAATAAAAGAAATCATGTAAGAAATACAGATAAGGCTATTAGTGTCAAATGTTATATAAATTCAAATAAAAATCATTAACTAAGCTATATAAAACAATTTAGGCATTATCAAGTAAATAGTTGGTAGCAGACTCCAAGTCCCAATTTTCTCGTTCTAAAGCGTTGATAACGACATTTTCCTCAAATCCCATTCCAACAAGTTCATGTATAGCTTCTTGATGGGATTGATCAATTGAGGTATCAAATCTGTTAGCAGGCGACTCAGATACTGCTGAAGCTTGTTGTGCTTGACTATTTCCAAAGCCAGCAAATAATTGCTCCCATTCATCATTTGTACTTCCTTGATTATTACCACTTTCAGCAAAGAGTGCAGCCAGATTACTATTTGGGTTTGGAGTTCCAGTAAATCCTTCAGAAAATTCTGGAATATTTGATTCAGGGTCAAATTGATCAGAGAATTCATCAGGCAAGTTGTCATCTTGTGCTTCCTCCATACCAATAAAATTGTCTTCAAATTCATCCTTTTCATCTTCCGGTGCTGCTGGTTCTAAATTATCGAACTGATTATCAAAATCATCAAAAGATCTATCTTGAGGTGGCTCTTTTACTTCGCTATTATTTACAGAAGCATTAGTGGTTGAACCAGGTAAGTGGTCAACAGCATCATCAAATTTATCAACTTGAGATTCATCATCAGAAGAACTTTCGTCATAATCAAGTTCTTGTATTGGTGGAAATTCATCATTAACATTACCAGATACCTGTGGAACAACACTTTCTTTTGCAGGTTCATTTTGTGGATCTGATTTATCGTTAGCTTCATAATCTTTTTCGATGAGAGAATCCTTACTTTTAATTTCATCAGCATTAACCATTTCAAATGATTCAGTTCCAGGAGAATGCTTGTAACCACCTGCACGGACTCTATCCGAATCCAGAGCAATTTCATTTTCAAGCGTCTCTCTATCACTCATTTCGCCAATGTTATCATCACGAACAGAGAGTGCTGCGTTGTTTTGAACACTAGATGTTAGCGAGTCAGTTCTCAGAATACCCAATAATACACCTGGCATTCCAACCATACCACCAGGTATTCCTTGGGTTGAATCTTGTTGAAACTGGAAGTCAGAATTACTAGGAGAAGTAACTGGAGTTTCAGCATCATCATTTTTATAATAATCAGTAGCAATAGATGATCCAGCAGTTCTATTATTCGACTCCTCGACTGAAAGATCGGGGAATCTCTTCATAACATGTTCCTCATCAGGATTGGCAATTTCTTTATATGGCTCACTCTCAGAATTGCCTTCCGTAACAGTAGCTGGTGACTCTTTGGTGGAGTTGTTACTACTTTCATTAGGCAATTCATTAACTTCAGAGTGATCAGGCACGGAAACATCATGGGAGGAATTAGTAGCCTTATTTGCGATGCTGGAAACAGTAGCTCCTGCAATGCCAGCGAGACCCGCAACACCAACAGCAGATGCAGCCGCAACACCCTTACTATGGCTTTCATCAACGGGATTAGCTTTAACTTCAGGTTTGTAGGATTTCAAGTTTTCAACTTCTTTCTCTAACCCAGCATTGTGTTCATCTACAGATTTCTTTTCTTTTTCTGCTTTCAAAATTTCTTCTTCCATTTGCTTGTTTGCTTCTTGGAGCTTAGTAATTTGAGCCTTTAAATCCTCAGATTTAACTAATGACACCTGAACTTGTGATTTCTTCACAGATACTTGATTATTCAAAGCTTGGTTATTAGCTGCAACTTCTTCTAAATTCTTTTCTAAGTCAACTATACCAGAATTTATTTGAGCTAATTTCTGTTTAAGAGCTTCATTTTCTTGTTGAAGTACTTCACATTCATGTCTCTTCTCATCCAATTCTCCTGTTAATGCATTTAATTTTGCCTCAGAAATAGAGGCTTCAGATCTCAAAGCTTCCGACTCTTCTCTAGATGATTGTAATTTCTTTTCAACAACATCTACTTGTTGAACTTCATTATCATAGAGAGTTCTTAATTGAACTAATTTACTTTCTATTTCTTCCTTAGATTTCAAAATTCTGCTCAATTCTTGCTGAGCTTTTAACTTTTTATCATGTAAGTCAGTGGTTCTTCCAGTCAATGATTTAATCTGCGTTGAAACATTCGCAATATCAGTGTTTGCCTGGGATAATTTGCCAGATATTTCAGGGTCAGTATCAGCTAATAAATCATTGTTAGGAATTTGAGATGGTGCATTAAAAGTTGGTGACCTAATATTAGGAGAATCAGCACTTCTTTCTTCACGAGGCTTACTAACAGGTGGTGTAGGAACTGCTCTGAGTGCCTCATAATTGACACTCCTTTGCTCTTTAGGAGGCAATGGCGATTGTGGCTTATTCAAATTTCTATCATGTTGAACATCTTCGCCTAGTAAATCTTCTTCAACTTCTTCCTTTGGAGAGGCAAGATTATTGTTGAGTAAAGTTTGACCAAAATTAGAAGTAGGTTTGAAAGAACCAGTTAATGTCTTACGAACCTTTGGTGAATCTAAGGTGTTACTTAATTCACTTGTAGAACGCTGCATTGGTGGTTTAGAAGGTTGATGATCAACTGTTGGTTGTGGCTTACTAGGTGATCCAAAAATATCAACTAAATCATCCATCGATGTCTTAGCCTTTTGCACCTTTGGAGCAGGAGCAGGAGCAGGAGCAGAAGTTGTAGTTCTGTTTTGACCGGATGCACTAAGCTCATTTAATGAATCAATTAACGTAGAAGGAATGACATTTGGCAATGCTTCTCCAGCTAATTTCCTATTTACTAAATATACAGCAATTGCAAATTCAGTCTTTCCAAAGGTTCCAGTATTCTGTATATCTGATAAATCCCAAATTGTAGCTAAATCTTGTTGATTTAAGTTTGATTTCATTAAAAATGAAGCTACTTGAGAAGAGTCTAAAGTTCCAGTATGTGCCGTATCAATACTCGAAAAAATTGTATCATATTGTTGCTTCATAAGAGGGGTGATTACCCAGTCGTTAGTGGACATATTAGACACTTTTCTAGAAGAGACTGATCCAGTTCTATTAAGTTGCTGATTTACAGATAACGATGACTGGCGGGAACCACCAGGTGACAGAACAGGTACTGGTCTGTTTACGGACAGCCAAAGGCTCTCTGGAAGAAAAGGAGGCAATTGTTTTATTGTTCCACCCAACAAACCTTGAATTAAATGCATGGCAACAACAAAAGCATCAACAGATAACTTTCCTGAATTTTGTCTATCTACTAAGTTCCAGATATGTCCTAATGTAGGAGTTGGAAGTTTTGCTTTTAGAAATATGTCTTTTGCTTTGTTTCCACTCAACTCACCTTGTATAGAACCCACAGTTTTAGCGAATAATGTACTGAATTTATCGTAATCAGCCTGACTAACAGCAGTAATTGGATCTTGAGGTGTAGCCAGAAGTGTGGTCGTATTTTGTGGAACAATTGACGTTGGTTGTGAATTCATGAATGAATTGTTAGTAAACTGTGCCTGAAGTGGTGAAGACACCTCTAAATTGGTAAATTTTGGTAAAGGGCCAGGATAATCAGCCAATTCAGCCGTAGGATGTTGACCAGCTTGGGCATATCCAATTAAACGCATAGCCTGACAAAATCCGAATTGTGATAAGTACCCCAAGTTATTCTGATCAGCTATTTGCCAAATTTCACCAAGGATTGGAGGTAATACATTAGATTTTTCAAACGTAGCCCTAGCAGTTTCACCAGTAATTATTCCTGATGATGTTGGATCCAAAGATTTGAATAGTTGCGTGTACAACTTCTTCTCCTCCGGAGTGAGACCCACTTTGAACGTAGGATTGGCTACAGTTGTTAATAAAACAATTCAATTAACGGAAAGATCGGTACACTTACTTGGCTCTGAATTCATCGCAGACGCTCTATTATAATTTATATATTCAAGTTTCAACTATATCCGAAATATCACGATAATCGTCTATCCATAATTAACAATTTAGAGATTATGATCATTTTTAACCACACACGACCCAGTGTTGTCTGATAATGGCTAAATAATGATTTTATGAAAATTGAATAAATATTACTGAAATGTTATTCAAAGGTCGATATTAAATTGTCTTATGTCAATATATAAATACCTCAAAGATATATTTAATATCAATATATGGATGGCTTGTTTCCATTTTATATTAAGATTGAATAATTGAAACACTAAATGTCGTCAGTTGTCGCATCCACTAAATGTCGTCAGAATTTTTCTCTGTCGATGAGCATGAATTTTTTTTGTTCTTGGGTTGAAAAATAATGAACTTCAAGTACATATACTCTAAATTCAAATAAATATAATACAAAATGAATAGAGGTAGAGGTGGATTCAGAGGTGGCCGTGGTGGTAGAACAGGCCCATCTCAATTTCAACAAGGCCCACCAGACACAGTTTTGGAAATGGGTAGCTTTATGCAAGCCTGTGAAGGAGACATCGTCTGTCGTTCTATTAACGTTAAGATCCCATACTTCAATGCTCCAATCTACTTAGAAAACAAGAGTCAAGTTGGTAAGGTTGATGAAATTTTAGGTCCTTTAAATGAAGTCTTTTTCACTATCAAGACATCTGAAGGTGTTCAAGCTAACTCTTTTAAAGAGGGTGATAAATTCTACATTGCTCCAGACAAGTTATTACCATTAGAAAGATTCTTACCTAAGCCTAAGGAAGTCGGATCCAAACCAAAGAAGAAGACCGGTGGTGCTGGTAGAGGAGGATTCGGTGGTAGAGGAGGATCCAGAGGAGGATTCGGTGGTAGAGGAGGTGCCAGAGGAGGCTTTGGTGGTAGAGGAGGATCCAGAGGAGGATTTGGTGGTGGTAGAGGAGGTGCCAGAGGAGGATTTGGAGGATCCAGAGGAGGATTTGGTGGTGCCAGAGGAGGTTCTAGAGGAGGATTTGGTGGTGGTAGAGGAGGATCCAGAGGTGGAAGATTTTAAACCAATACTAATAAAGAACTCCAAAATCTCATCAGTATCTAGAGAACTCAGCAAGCTATATCTATATTACCAGATAGTAGAAACGTCCTTTTATGTCTTAGGATGCATTTTTTTACCTTCATATGTACAATTTTAAATCTTACTATTTAACACCTTTGGATATATTAAGAAGCATTTTTATAAACTATTTACAGAAAATAAGATAATCAATTAAATAAACGTTCTTAAAGATAAGCCATTGATTTCATGGGACCCATTCTCATTTATAATATATGTGAAGTCGTTGTTGGTTTTAAATTTCTTAAATAAAAATAGGTTTTACTATGCATTGAAAGCATCAAAATTATGGGGGTTATTTCAAGTCCATAAAATAAGCAATCTTTTTGATTTAACTCGGGTGTAAATCCAGTCTGGTTGTTCCACAGTTATTCTATCTTATTTATTTTCTTTTTAAAAATTAAAAATGCTTCATATAATTGTTAAATTAGGTATAGTTCCATTCTTGGATATTGTATTTCTCTTACAAAACATACGAAGAGAAAAGTAGCTTGGGTGCTAAAGGAAATACCTTCATATCTAGGGCTAGCTTTCAAGGTAAACACATTATGTTATATAGTGGTACGACCTTATTTCTTGCCAATAATACTAACTACTAATATGAATAATTCAGCCTCTTTCTACATCTAAAATAACTCAGTTTACAAAGAAAAAGTCACTCTATCATTAGTTTTCATTTTTTTTTATGAATATGCATAGTACACCAAAATGAAGTTGATTTTCACGTGATATGATGATAAGTTGATACTAGTCACTAATAGCACTGTATATAGAATAAATATAATATTAAAGAAATGTTAAGTTTATCACAATACTAATTAATTGGTTAAATAAATATAGTCTATAGTTTCTAATATTTAAGCTTGGGATGAATTGTTATATTAACATAAATTATCTGAGACTATTTATCATTTCATATAGACCTGAATCACCCTTTCCTACAATAGATACTAGCTTGTTATATGTATAATATGGCTTATTCCTTATTTATTAAATGATTTAATTCATAACACAGATACTTACTGATATACTCTGTTTAAGCTTTTTATTATGATTCTTAGTTCCGTAGTTACACAAAAGCCAAAAGATAGAAGTTGCAAAATAATTGAAATTACCGGGTAAATATTATTTGAAAAGTAAAAGCTGAGGAGAAAGTGTTCCAAACCACAAGTATAAGCCATTAACAAATATCCAATAATTACAAACACTAATACTACTTCTAATTAGAGGGGAAATCATCACAGGATACTCTTGGACAGCCTTTAACTAAAATTAGTAAGGGATTATAATCTGATTAAGCTAATATTTATCATAAGTATGTATTAAAAAGAACCCGAATTTTTTGACAGCTATAAATTGATTAATTACTGTTATATCATCCATGTAAAAAAAGTATGAACTAATTATAAGCCAATAATTTACCCAGTCAGATAATACATCGTCCAGAGAGGAGAGAAAGCCAACATTAGGATAAGATATTTTTCATAGTTGGTTCATCTCCAACTAGTTTCTTTTTAATTTTTCAACCGCTGGAAATTATCCTGTATCATACACATTATGTGCAGTATATCGACTCCTCTTAAGTGGGGTTCAAGAAAAAATTGCGCGAGCACCCATCAAAAGTCTTTTCAACAAGTACTAAATGTTTCAATTCACAGTTGATATTATAAAAAATACTTAATAAGCAATATTCAGTTGCTTTATGATACATATTAAAGTATGGCATACACGCATGTAGAACTAAATAATCCTGCAAAGTTTCTGTAAAGCGAAATCCGCTTAGAAAATTCTCCCAAAAGGGAAAACTTTTCCGTTTATTCCTTTTTGATAAGATATATCTCCCGCGAAGACATTGACATCGAGTGTCAATGTCTTCGTAAATCCACGGCATTATATATACCAGTGAAAATAAAATATAAAGTTATTCTGTAATCTAAAGAAAAACACTGGATGCCAATACTACAACCTGTTGACACCGAAAAGGTGTATGTAGTTCACAGTACTACTGAGATAGTGGATGTTGAAGTCAACGTCGTCTCTTCAGTGTCTCTTGAAAAAAGATTCAACCTTACATCTGCCATTGCTACTGGGATTTGTACTGGAAATACATGGGCTGCCCTTGGTGGAACTATAGTGACGTCTTTTTATAATGGTGGTCCTACCGGTATTATGTATGAATTTATTGCTGTTTCAGTATTCTATTGGTTCATAGGTGCATCTATTGCAGAACTTGCTTCTGCAATCCCAGCTTCAGGTGGTGTATATCACTGGGCTGCTGCTACAGCAGGTAAGAAGTACGGAACTGTTTGCGGATACTTTGCAGGCTGGTTAAATTATTTCGCATGGACATTCACAGTGTCATCTACAAGTTGTATTATGGGCCAGATAATAGTGTATTGCTATGAGCTCTATCATCCAGAGGCTAAGTTTGAGAGATACCAGGTATTTATAGTTTACCTTATTCTTTGCTGGAGTGGTGCTTTCACAGTTATGTTTGGCACGAAAATATTACCATTAATTAATAAAATTGGATGCTTTCTTATTGTTTCAGGGTTTTTTGTTAATATCTTGGTATGTGCAATTATGCCTCATGTAAACGGAACCGGTTATGCTAGTAGTAAATTTGTATGGGCTACTTGGAGTAATGAGACTGGATACTCAAGCGATGGGTTTGCATTTTTAATTGGTATGTTGAATGGTGCATTTGCTGTAGGAACTCCAGATTGTGTAACCCATATGGCAGAAGAAATAGATCGTGCTGGTAGAAATCTCCCTATTGTCTTGTTTTGGCAAATTTTCATTGGATTTATTACTGCTATTTGTTACATGGCAGCTATGTTCTATGCTATCTCTGATATCGATGCAATTTTCAATTCACAATCAATATTTCCGCTTGGAGATATATACCTACAAGCTACTGGTAGTAAAGGAGGTGCTCTTGGTTTATTAATTGTGATTTGCTTGTGTACATATTGCGCTAGTATAGGATGTTACATCACCTGCGGCAGAACTCTCTATGCTCTTGCAAGAGATAATGCCACACCATTTCCAAGCTACCTTGGATCTGTTGACAAGAGATTTAAGAGTCCTCTTTGGGCTACATTTGCCTGTGCAGTTATTGTGACCTGTTTGGGGGCTATTTATGTGGGGACAACCACCGCATTTGAGGCCTTTGTTGGTAGTTTCGCTCTCTTAACTATGGCATCTTTCCTTTTATCCATTGTACCTCATATACTCAACAAACGTAAGGAAATTACTCCTGGTCCATTTTGGTTAGGAAAATATGGGTTTGCAGTTAATATCATTTCTTGTGCATATATGATAGTCTTTTTTGTGATATATTGTTTCCCATACACCTCTCCAACTTCTGCAGAGTCCATGAATTATTCCAGTGTTATTACAGTTGGGTTGGCATCATTGGCAGCTTTATGGTGGTTTGTTCGTGCCAGAAAATACTACCGAGGTCCAGCACTAGTATCATATGAAGTATCCGAAGATCTTCTTGAACAAATTAAAAGTCATACCAGTCAATAGTTGTATTTAATATAATAAAAATTTTTGGGTTCTAGCTGGTTTTGTATAGGTGTATATTCATGATTAATGACTTAAAATTATTAAAAATCTAATAATATCATCTTGTATTGACGTAGTTACAAGAGCTATGAAGGCTAATATGGCTAATATGGCTAATATTTACAATGAATAATGCTTTAAAGCATCAAGAGTTCTTAACAGAAACATACTTGACACTTGTCTTTCTTCTTCTTTTATTTTCAGAAGCTTCGTTCTCTTCCGGATTGCGTAGAGATGAATTCTCTATCAACAATCCACAACTCTCTAAGATGCAATATCTGATCTCCTTATAACCATAAAAATTATCTACATAGGAATTAGTCATGGAGTTATTAAATAAAATCCTTGGTAATGTTGCTAAATCACGTAAATTTATGCTATCAATCATTTCATTAAAATATTTGATAACTTTATCGTTCGTTTTCTCTATCAAAGAAGCGCTTTCCGATCTAAGGTTAGCACTTACTTTTGACTTTTTCAACTTATTAATGGCTTTGGTGGGAGCAAAAGAGTTAATAACCTGATCTATTTTGGTGAACACTATTTCGAAAGGAACACCTTCATCCGTTAAATGATTAATTATTTGGATATCTTCCTCAAGGAAACCACGAACACCATCGATTATTATAAACACTCTTCTAAGCAACCTTCTTTTAGAAATATATTCCAAGACAACTTCTCCCTGCTTTTCTTCTCCAAACATACCATATCCTGGACTATCTATTATTCTAAATTTATTTCCAACATTATAACAGTTTAAAGTCTTAGTATAACCAGCTTTCTTTGAAACATAAGCATACTCATTATAGTCATAATTCACAGCATCTCTTTTTTTCAAAAATAATGTATTTATTAAAGAAGATTTTCCTGAATTAGTATGTCCTAAAAGTAAGATTTCTGGCAAAGGCTTTAATAAATTAGGATTAATACCGAAAGTTTTCTTAGAGTTTAAACTCGTTTCAACAAACTCAGTACGCTTTTCAACATTTTTTAACAGTTCGTCTCTTGAATGTTTCAAAATTTCATATTTGATGTCAGGTATATCTTGGTATTTATCAAAGGTCCATTCTAATTCAAATTTTGCACTCTTAAACATTGATTGTGTAACATCAATATTTCTTTGAGTAGGCTTCAAATAAAATTCATGTCTAAATATATCATTTAGCCTTGATGGTGTTATTAACAGCTTGGAAATATCTTTGGGAGAAAGCTTCTTCAAATGTGGTTTCTTCTTAGTAGAAGATGAGATGGGCTCAATTTCTTTACGTTCAGTGCTTTCCAACGCAGATATCAAATAATTCACGGAATAGCATTTTCTGAGTCTAGATGCTATATGGCCGGAGAATACTGTTGATCGTAACCACTGTTTCTGATTTAGTATCATCTATTGTATTAGATGTGTTATTTGGTTTTTTTCTTTCTGCATACAGTAAAATAATTAATATCCGCAACCATATGATTCCATGAAACCATTTAATCAGTGTTTAGTTGTTGGATTTGACCTGTCAATTATGATAACTATCAGAATTCCCATTCTTATAAGTATGTATAAATTTATATTATAACGAATTCATATTCTAACTTAATAGCATTTATATTATCGTTGATAGCAGCAGGATACTTGGGATTTAGTCTGATTCATCTTAACCATGATAAATTAATTCATTTTGTCACATTTTTCATACTTACTATCCAGTTTTATTTTATATTTGATTCAAAACTCAAATCTTTGAAAATTTTAAGATATCTTACATTCTTGATATGTACAATTGGACTTTCTGTGGGGCTGGAAATTATTCAAAGTATTGTTAACCCCAAGAGGGTTTTTGATATATATGATATATTCTGCAACGTTCTTGGGAGTATGCTTGCTATAGTATTGGCTATAATATATCAACATCTGGTTTTAAAGAATAAACGTAAAAATAGAGCACGAAAACAACCACCCATCATAGAAGATCCAGAAGAGAGTTCAAGCGATATTGCGGAGGAAGATTATGTTACCATACAAATGGATGACATAGGGGACAACCATGCCTCTAATAGCAGATAATATCTATTATCTGGGTCTTAAATTGATAGAAATGAGTATATACCTGATACCTGATTCCTGATACCTGATTCCTAGCCCTCAAATATTCTAAATATATGTATTCATTGTAAATATTGGGATTATACTAAGAATTAAAAGTAGCTATAATTAAATATGATATGTTTTAGTTATTGTCATTTTCATTAGGAAGCTGCCAAAGTAAAGGAGGGGGGTGATTAAATTCCTTCGCATACTGCATATAGTCTTGAAATTGTTGTTTTATCTTATGTAAATATAACGCCAGATTATTTGTAAAAGAGTTATTACGTATAATATACTGTTTTTTCTGTCATTTATTTGAAACTGGAAAAGTTTAGACTGTTAGATTGTATCAAAGTATGAATCAGGCTGCTTCCTTGTTGAAATTAGACGATGGTATAAATAGTCACCGAAAAGACAGTCTTACAATTGAGGGAAGCGACAAAGAAAATGACAACTCTAACGGCGTTATCGGTGGCTTACGAAGAAAACTTAACGAGAAACATCGACGTACGAGTAGAAGTATTCTGCCACGGAGTACTGAACAAATTGATGATATATACCGCTCAGTGTCAAATGTGAAACTAGATAACCAAGATGAGAAACCAAAGAAAAAAAAAGTGGATGAAGAGGGATTCAATATTGGTCAGGATTCGCCTACAGTGGTATCTAACCCATGGTCATTTTTTAACAGAAACGGAGACCCTCAAGAAGCTCGCTACGAAAGCGAGGAAGAAGAGAATAGAGATAGATCTGAATTTGAAAGAATGAATAATGAAAATAATCGCACTCCCAACCAAGGTATAAATGACAACAATGCCACAAATGAGCCAAATAACAGTTATTTTGCGTTGAAATTTCCAAGAAATAACTCTATCCTGAAGTCTCAGGGAATCAATCATTTCGACGGCTCAAAACAGCAAAAATTTATGAGAAAGCTTTTTGGGCGCAGGAAGACTAAGGATAGATTGAAAAAGCAATCAGTGGGAAAAGATTTGGAGGAAGAAGAAGAAGACGATAGTGACAGACTTACTGGTGAAAGAGCGAGGCTCTTGTTAGCCACGTTATTTTTAGGTTCTCCCTCTATAAACTTACTTGCATCCTGTCTTCTTGAAGATGAATTTGGAATTTCAAGAGCCCCATTGCTATTAACCTTGTTGGGATTTAAAGTGTCTAATATAACTCCTAATTCCACAGGTAGAATAAAGAAATTTTGCATAGACTTAGAATATGGTGTGGGTCCACAGAGATTGAAGTGGTCTGTAGAAAGAACCCCAAGAGATTTATTATATTTGCACTCTAAATTTAAATTTGAAAATTGGAGAAATGTGAGGACAAAGAACCAGGAGTTGCCTAAATTACCGATACCTTCATTTAAAGGTGGCCATGGTGAGTCAGCCATTGGAAAACTAAAAGGGAGAGCTAACAAAAAGGCTAGCAACGAAAATAATGAGACAGATGAAGCAGAGAGACCATCTTTCAAATTAGCTGCGTCAAATCAAAATGATACCCATTCGTTGATTAGTACACACTCGTTTAGAGATCGTTTACAACTGATACGCTCTCATTTAAGTCATGTTTCTTCATTAAGTTCAGATAAAGAATACTCTTCAGAGGCAATAAAGGCTAGAATGCAAAAGAATCAAGAATACATTCAAAACGTAACAAACTATTTATATGATATTATACGGTTAGTTGCCTTAAAACCACAATCAAATAGACTATTTCAATTTTTTGAAATCTCCCCTATTTCTTCCTTATTAAGTTATGAAACAGGTTATGCAGGAAAACAAGGTGTTGTACATATTGGTGGAACAGCTAAGACTCAGGGTTGGCGTGTAGGTCATTTCAAGGCAAATGATCTTAAAGGAATGATAGATAGACGTTCTGAAAAATGGCTCCTTGTCCGTCATTCATATATCATTTATGTATCAAGTATCAATTCTACTGTTCCTTTGGATGTATTTTTGGTGGATTCTAAATTCAAAATGTCATACAAAGGAGAGGGACATGACTTCAAAGATGACGATGAATCTGACTGTGAAGTGAATTCATTTATAGAGAAGAATATTGCAACTACCCAGGAAAGTATTTCAAAATCAAAAAATGTGTTTAAACAATTTAAAATTGTTTTAGAGAATTCAGAAAGAAAATTAGTACTTATACCTAAGTCACTGAATGAACAGAGGCTCTGGATTCAATCTATAAATGAAATGAAGAATCTCACTGTTTGGGCAGAGCCTCATCGTTTTGATTCCTTTGCACCCGTTAGAGAGGATTGTTTTGCACAGTGGTTTGTAGATGGAAGAGATTATTTTTGGGCATTATCATCTGCATTGGAAATGGCAAAAGATGTTATTTTTATTCATGATTGGTGGCTCTCCCCCGAATTATATTTAAGAAGGCCAGCAAATGGTAATCAACAATGGAGACTTGATAGATTACTTCAAAGGAAAGCTAATCAAGGTGTGAAAATTTTTGTAATTGTGTATCGTAATGTTGGAACGACAGTTGCAACTGATTCTCTCTACACAAAACATTCAATTCTCTCTTTGAATGATGATAATATTCATGTCATACGTTCACCAAACCAGTTATTACAAAATACATATTTCTGGGCACATCATGAAAAATTATGTATTATAGATCAATCAGTTGCATTTTTAGGAGGTATCGATTTATGTTATGGTAGATACGACACCCCCGATCATGTAATTACTGATGATTCAAAGGTTAATTTTGAATCCTTGGATCATAACCAAAGAGTTTCACCTGAAGATTATGTTAAATTTCAAACCTTCCCTGGAAAAGATTATTCAAATCCTCGTGTTAAAGATTTCTTTGATTTAGACAAGCCATATGAGTCGATGTATGATAGAGATTTCGTACCCCGTATGCCATGGCATGATATCCATATGGTTACTTCAGGTAAAATTGCTAGAGATTTGGCACGTCATTTTGTCCAAAGATGGAATTATTTATTGCGTCAAAAGCGCCCAAGTAGATTTACACCTATTCTTACCCCGCCTTCAGATCTTTCAGATGAAGATGCAAAGGATTTAGGATTGGATGGTACTTGCGAAATACAATTATTGAGATCATCAGGTAATTGGTCATTGGGATTGAAGGAGCACGAGCAAAGTATTCAAAATGCTTATTTAAAATTAATTGAAACTTCAGAACATTTTGTATACATTGAAAACCAATTCTTTGTGACGTCTTGTGTTATTGATGGAACAGAGATCCATAACAGAATAGGTGATGCATTAGTTGATAGAATAATAAAGGCTTATAACGAAGGTAAAAATTGGAAAGCTATAATTGTTATTCCCTTAATGCCTGGATTTGAATCTCAAGTTGACGAAGCAGATGGTTCATCTGTGAGAGTAATCATGCAATGTCAATTTATGTCAATATCTCGTGGTTCTACTTCCATTTTTGCTAAATTAAGGAAATACGGAATAGATCCTGATGACTATATACAATTTTTTTCATTAAGGAAATGGGGAAGAATTGGTCCAAATAGAAAATTGGTCACAGAACAACTTTATATTCATGCAAAAACTATGATCGTAGATGATAGAGCCGCCATTATAGGTAGTGCAAATATTAACGAAAGGTCCATGAGAGGTTTAAGAGATTCAGAAGTAGCAGCTATAGTGAGAGATAAAGAAATGGTTACTACTAAAATGGATGGACAAACGTATTTGGCTGGAAAATTCTCGCATACTTTGCGTATGAGATTGATGAGAGAACATCTAGGTGTTGATGTTGATATTTTAGATATTGTTGAAAGGAAATTCCAGAGAATAGATGACTTTGCCAAAACCCCTGAAGGGCTACAAGCTGCTACTACAGATTTTAAGATGAAAGAAAACCTTATCTTATCCGCAAAAGTGGAATTAGCAGCTAGAGAAATTTTAAATCAAGAACAAGGAACAAACAAATGGCTTATATACCAAAAAGGTAAAAAGAGTAGACAGGAAGAGGCAAAGCCTACTCCATTTATTGACAACGAAGAAGAAGATAAGGATGTTCCAACACCTCTTGCATTGCCAACTTCTTTCAATAATAGAACTGGTTTACATGAAGCAAATAAAGGTATAAGAGACAAGAAAAAACATTCATATGATCCAAGAGTTCAGCACAATGAAATTCATAAAAAAGATGTCTATGGTGAAGGGTTAGATCAATACAGAGGCGTAGCAGCAAAGAGAGCAAGACTTAATAGTTATAAATACTTGAAAGTTTTGGCTCATAAGTTGATGCAAGAAAGACCTTCTGATAGTTTTCTTCCAGACACCATTGACGTTAGCGAATTTTTAGAATCCAATGATAAAGAAATAATGGATGAGTATGATGATTATGAAAATGTAATATCTGAAAGAAATAAAGAAAGATGGAAATTCTTGAAGAAAGTCGCTTACCTTCAACGGGTTGCCTCAAAAGAGAATGATCAAAAAGAGGAGGAGGCCCAAAAACGTCAATCTGCTGGATTCAGGTCCAGTCAGGAAAATAGCATAGAAGCAACTAACATTTCTTTGAATGAAGAAGAGTTAAATAATAGGGATCCTTCAAGGAATGCGGATGAAATGTTAAATCCTAATATGGAAGAGCCTGTTGGTTCTCCTAGTCCTGAAAAGCGTATTCCACAAGAGAATAGCACAGAGCTTAATTCAGAAAATATACCTATTGTAACCTTGAACGAAGAAGGGGTAAGAAATCTTATACAAGGGATTAATTCTAATAGAATTTACAATTTCAGTAAATTTGTTGATCCATATGTTTTTGAAGATCCTTTAGATCCAGAATTTTATGAAGATATGTGGTTTGAACATGCTAGAAGAAATACTGAAATCTTTAGAATAATTTTCCACACACAACCAGACGATATGGTGGTTAATTGGAAAGACTATAAATCGTTTTCAAAATTGAACAGCGCATTTTCATTGGCCCAGGATAAGGAAGCTGAACTCCGAAAACAAGAGAGTCCACCTCGTTCAAGATCTTCTAGTGAAGTGTATGAGAATATAGATGAGCGTGGTGAATTACGAGCTAGACACAGGAGAAGAAGCAGTCAAGTTACTATCAATGTACATAATATGGATGAAAATGTAGGTCTTTTGGGCCAAGTTCCTCCAACACTGAATGATTCAAATACCCCGACACCATATAGAAATTCAGATATTCATGGAAACAAAGAAGGTGTAATTGATGAGGTGGATGAATCATCATCAGTAATTAGCCTTGAATCCAAAGACCAGAATAACGGAAATATGCCTGAACAGAGTAATGGTAATTCCACTAATCTTAATAACTCTTTTTCTTTCAAGATATCTAAGAAAAAATCAGAAGGAAGAAATAAAGATGAAGCTACACCAATGAATGGAACTCATGAAAATAATCTGAGAAATAATCTTAATGTCAACACCTCCAGCGAAGTAAATGGTAACAATAGAGATAAGCATAGAAGAGGTAATACATTCTTACTCAGAAGGAAAATATATGTTGGTGAAAGAATATTTGAAGGAGAAACTGCGGAGAGAATTTTACAAGAAATTCAAGGTCATCTAGTTTTATTTCCTGCTGATTGGCTTCAAAGAGAATTAGATAATGGTAATTGGTTCTATAGTGCTGATAGAATTCCTCCAATGGAAATCTATGACTGATGGAAGTCAATTTTAAATCGCATTTATATATATATGTCTACAATAATATACTAACTAAGTATGAATATTAAAGAAAAATTAGAGATCAGGCCACTAATTTTAACCAAAACCTGAAGCGCAATGAACTACCTATATTTCCTGTGCTACTTTGAATTGAATCATTTGTCACAGAATTATTACCAGAATATTATTCGGTCATAATTTATTTATTTATTTAATTAAATATTTATTTGTTATGTCAGATACATATTAATTTAAAAGTAATCCAACTTATAAATTATAATAGAAATATATCTATTGTATAACAAGAGGAGTTTATATGATTTGATTTTGTGTCATATAATTTTAACGCGAAGTTCAATTAAAAATCATAGTCAATTTAAATAGCATTATTATGATATACGTGTAATGATTCTTGAAGCTTTATCATATATTGGTGTTATTGTTGGCTTCATATTTTTGGTGCTCTCCATTGCATCAGCATTGTATTACATTTCAGAATTAGTAGAAGAGCACACAGAACCTACTAAGAGATTGTTGAGGAAATTGATATATGGTGATATCATTATTCTTGCAGCCCTCTGGTTATTTGATGGATTCCCATTCTTTTTAACGTCATTTTCTATAATATGTTATTTAATATACTTACAGAACTTGAAAATGTTTCCTTACGTGCAATTGACATCACCAATATTTCTTTTATCGTGTGTTCTTGTTGTTATTAACCACTTTTTGTGGTTTCACCACTTCCATAACCCATATATACCACCATTACAAGAAAGGTTACATCCAGATTATGTTCCTCCAAGGATTCCTTCATTTGTTGAGGTATGCTCCTTTTTTGGATTGTGCGTTTGGTTCGTCCCATTTGCATTATTCGTTAGTTTAAGTGCCAACGAAAACATATTACCTCATCATATGGAGAGTACTGATGATATTCAAAAGAAAAAGAAGAAAGTGGGTTTAGCAAAAGCTGTGGTGTCTAATTTAAGAGAAATTATATATTCAATCTCAAGGAATTTAGGATACGAATTAGATCCTAATCATGGAACTATTATTTAAGAGGAAAATTAAGAGTAAATATAATAATACTAGCTATGTTCATATGTAGAAGTATAAAATGCAATAGAAGTTAATTACTCGATAAAAACTCATTGACAGGCGGTCCAATATGATCTAAACTCAATAAAAAGGTATCATGGCCATAATTACTAATATCTGTTCCCAATTCAAAATATTTAATATCACCACTTCCATTTACGCTTTTTAATACATCAAATATTTCACGTTGTTGCCATACTGGAAACAAAATGTCAGACTCAACACCAATAATTAGAACATCTTTATGTGAAAATTTAGCTAAACCTTTTCTTAAGTCCTCTAATGATTCCTCGGGTGTAATAGTTGCGGATCTTACCTTTTCTTCGTATGGCTTTTTAGGTACTGATGTTTCTTCAGAAGTTATCTCGCCAGAACTATTATATTGCTTTTTAGTGTTTTCTCTAGTTCTGAGCGCTCTTTCCCTATTACTAACTCCTAGGTCAAACAAATCCATTGCTTTCAGGACATATAAGAGGGAATTTGCGTCGTACTCTAAACAGAACTTTTCACCTGCATGGTCCAAATAAGTTTCCACCAAAAAGTCAGGACATAATGCAGGTGGCCTGGATTCATCAGCTCTATTTCTTCCGAATCTATATTCCCATTCAGGTCCTGAACGGTATGTGACTGTGGCAATTTCTCTAGCCAATTTCATACCAATATGAGGAGGAATTTTATCGTAGTAAAAACCTCTATTCCAATTTTGATCGCTCATTAAGACTTGTCTTTGGGTATGTCTTAATGCTATAGAATACGGATGTGATCTAGCACAGCCACTGATTGAAATAACTTTTTCAACTTCATCTGGAAATTCCCAAGCATAAGCTAAAGATTGCATACCTCCCATTGAAGCTCCTATAGAGGCATAAATTTTAGTTACACCAAACACATTCTTAATTAATTCTCTTTGTGCTCTAACCATATCATTAACAGTAATAATTGGGAATCTTGTAGCATAATAATCACCATTTGCTGGATCCTTAGATGATGGTCCTGTTGACCCATAACATCCACCTAACACGTTTGTGCAAATTATAAAGTATTTATCAGTATCCAAGTATTTTTTGGGACCAATGAAATCTTCCCACCATCCTGGCTTGTCGTTATCTACTTGCGACTTTGCATGAGAAGATGCTGATAAACCAGTATGGACCAAAATTATATTATCTTTATTTTCATTAAGTTTTCCCCATGTTTCATAGGCGATTTCATATTCCGGTAAATATCCACCGTGATCAAGGAAAATAGGTGAGTTATTCTTATAAATTTTAAATCCTGTCTTAACTTTGGAATAGGATGGTTCTGGACCCAGCTCCAAGGAAGTAATATTCTCTGAGCATGTATTGGAAAGTATTTCTGTCTTTTTTTCCAACTTATCAAGACACGGGAATGATAATTGGGGATTAGATCCTTTTAAATTCTTAGCAATTGGAGCTTGTTTGAATAATCCTCCTGAGGTTGAAAAATGAACCTTCTTCGCAAGACTGAAAGCTGGAAATGATCTCCTATACAGTTGTTGTTTAATTAAATTTATCAGCACACTCATGAATGGACCTCTTTCTACTTGATCCTTCTTAGGAAAAGAATCTTACCTATTCAATTAAGCTATCAGGTAAAGGAATCTAGTATTACTAAACCTATCGACCAATTCGCAGCTCTGATGTATAATCATTTCACGTGATCTTACTATTTCAAATCTCCTCTTCAGCTGATAACAAATACATTACTATTGTATGCTCAACTACATCTTTATTCTAAAATATTTATATTTAGTCACATATATAGTGACAATTGTGCCTTCTATATTACTAAAACAGTATGCTGATAATATTTCGAAAAATAACGTACTTAGTTGTATTAATGATATATTAATTGAAAGGTATGCTTATCTCTGGTTTACTATAGTGTACTTAAGTTTTTTACTTGCATATTGTAATGATAATTGGAAAATCAGCCATGATCATGTAAGGCGATTCTCATTGACATATTTCATTAATACAGTTTTCTACATTATCTTTATTAGGTGGTGCATGGGCCCTCTGATATTCTCGAGGATCAACATGGCGACGGGTGGAATATGCGAAGGTACGCTATCGTTAACCCCCCACCAATGCATAACTAATAATGGAACATGGATAAATGGGTTTGATGTATCTGGCCATTTTTATGTTATTATCAGTTCTAGTTTGTTGATTGGCCGAGAGTGCTTTACGTATATTTCTAGCCATGATAACAGAGTAGAATCTCAAAGTATATCTCAGCTTGGTGTGTTTAATAATATCCATAAGTATTATAGGTTATATGGTCTGGTACTAGTATCGGTATCAATTTGCTTAGTATCAGCATGGTTTATAATGTACTTGATCACCTGTTTATTCTTCCATACTCCTACTGAAAAATTTGTGGGACTATTATTTGGGTATATAGTGCCATTGATTACTGAGCGATTTTAGCTGTAATGCTGAGCTAAATTGCTACAGATGGTTTTGATAATGTTGAATATCATTTATAATACACGGACTGCATATAAGATCATCACAGCGATAAACGCTCAAATGTTAATCATCTACAGCATAAATATCTCAATTGCAGCAAATATAAATAGACAGCAGATCTCCCAAATTATAGTTAGTTTTAACAAATGTATTTATTAAAAAATGTATAAACTAATATTTAATTTGAATAACGTTCATTGTGAAGAGTGTCGGGAAACTATCTATAAGACTTTGACTTCAATATTTAAAGTAGAGGTTGTTGATACAAATCCACCGGCAGAGAATGAATTGAAGAAGAGTATTTATTTCTACTTGGCCAACAATACGTTATATTTGTACGAAAGTGAGTCTAGTGATACTGTTCTTCATCTGAATATAAGGAAAATCAAGAAAAAGTTGAAAGCGGCTGGGTTTAAGGTAGATTCGTGGGAGTATTACAAAAATGATAATTTAGAGGCCTCATCATCTGTGGATGTTACAAACGAAGAAGTACCTAAGAATAATGATACTGATGTAACTGAAGGAATATTTTCTATATTCAATTATTTTTCATCCCAAAGACAAAGGAAATCAGCAAAAAACCATTTAATGCATTGTAAAGCATGTCGAGATGAAAAAGCTCAGGAAAGCAAAGATGCCGAAGTAAGCTCTGATGGCCATTCACTAGAAACTGTAGTAGCTGGTTCAGATAATGAATATCGTGCCGTTTTTTCTGTGGAAGGAATGACATGTTCGTCTTGTGTCAAATCTATTTCTGAGCTGGTAGAACAAGTTCTAGGTAATGAATCTGTTTCGAAAACAGATAATGAACCAAATTTTTCAGTCAATTTATTGCAGCATAGCATAGTGGCTATTGTTTCAAATAAACATATTATAAATAAGATAACTGATACCGTGAATGATATGGGATTTGATTGTCGTTTACTTGAAGTTTTACCTGTTCAGAGGACTATTAATCTTAAAGTTAATGCCATTTTGGGAGGAATAACATGTGCAGCTTGTGCAAACTCGATTCAATCTGCTGTTGATGAGCTTCCATTTGTTCTTGAATCGGGAATCAATGTTGTCACAAAATCAGGACAATTTATAATG
This sequence comes from Schwanniomyces polymorphus var. africanus, assembly GCA_030563145.1. NCBI lineage: Eukaryota > Fungi > Ascomycota > Pichiomycetes > Serinales > Debaryomycetaceae > Schwanniomyces > Schwanniomyces polymorphus. Next base: position 179,644 of record JAKUBG010000017.1, read on the forward strand.
GAAGAATCAAATAATAGTAATAATTTACAAACATTAAAAGAAAGAATTGAGGATTGTGGTTTTGATTTTGAAGTTGTTAATACTGAAAAGATAAACTATACCCTGGGAAAGAAAAAATCAAGATCAATACATTTAAGTGTTGATGGTATGTTTTGCAATCATTGTCCTCAAATAATTATGGACTATCTTGAAAGCTATGGTAGTGCAATAATTATTAATGACTCAATTACTCTAGACCACCCATTTATTAAATTTACTTACATTCCCAGCGAAGAAGTGAATCTAAGAAATATCTTACGTGATCTCAACCACTTAAGAGGACTTGAGGACTCATATAAGATTGACATGGAAAGCGAAGGAAATTTTAAGTGCGATTTAGTAAAGCCAGTATCTATGGATGAGTATTTAAGAAAGATATCTCGTAAAGAAGTGACCAAAATTGTGTACAGATTAATACTTGCTACCATTTTTGCAATCCCAACCTTTATTTTTGGTGTAGTCTTCATGTCTTTATTAAAAAAGAATCACCCAATTCGAAAGTGGGTCGAAGAACCGTTATGGGTAGGAGGAGTAACGAGAAATACTTGGGTCTTATTTATATTGAGTACCCCAGTTTATTTCTTTGCTGCTGATGTATTTCACCGCAAAGCTTTTAAAGAGATAAAATCTTTATGGTCCCATAAGAATTCTTTCAAGAAAAGGTTCTTCAAATTTGGATCAATGAACCTTCTTATGTTCTTGGGTACTTCTGTCTCTTATTTTGCAAGTTTAGCATTGCTAATAATCAGTTCTCAAAAACAGCCAATAGATCACAAAGGGTTTGATACTACATATTTTGATTCTGTTGTTTTTCTTACGTTTTTCTTGTTAATTGGCCGCTTATTAGAGGGGTTGGCTAAAATCAAAACAGCTGATTCGATTGCAAGTTTAAGCACTATGAGATCTCTGACAGCTACTTTATTAACTTATAAGGACGGTAAATTTCAAAGCGACGAGGTGGTAGATATTGAATACTTAGAGCTTGGAGACTACATTTCAATTGCAACAGGAGAATCTCCTCCTGTCGATTGTGTCATTACTGAAGGAATATCCGAATTTGATGAATCAACATTAACAGGTGAATCTACTCCAGTAACTCATTCTCCCGGCCATCAAATATTTTCAGGTACAGTTAATATTGGAAATAACTCGATTATTGGAAAAGTTATTAGCTTAGAAGGTGACTCATTAATTGATCATATAATCGAAGCAGTTAGAGAGGGCCAGCTTAGGAAAGCTCCTATTGAAAGAATTGCCGATACACTTACTGGTTACTTTGTTCCTATAATTGTTATTTTAGCAATATTAACTTGGGTTATCTGGCTTGCATTAGCTTACTCTGGATCTCTTCCTAGCTCCTATCTTGATATAGATGTCGGTGGTTGGACAGTATGGTCTCTAGAGTTTGCTATTTCAGTTTTTGTTATTGCTTGTCCTTGTGGAATTGGATTAGCAGCACCAACTGCTTTGTTTGTTGGTTCAGGATTAGCAGCAAAGAATGGTATATTAGCTAAAGGTGGGGGAGTTGCATTTCAAGACGGTGCTAATGTTGGTGTAGTTTGCTTTGATAAAACAGGTACTTTGACATGTGGAGAGTTAAAAGTCACCAATTATGCATTTAATATATCGAACGTTGAGCCAAATAAGGTTGATGATTTGAAAGTTATCGCCACTCAAATTACAAGAGACATTGAAATTGCTTCAAAACATCCAATTGCTAAATCCGTTAAACTGTTCATCGAAGACTATAGGAATACGGAGGGAAAGGTTAAGCTAACGGGAAATCAAGTTCCTCAAGTAAAAAGTGTTGCTGGTAAAGGTTTAGTAGGAGATATTGTTATTAATCAAGAAGATGACTTTTGGGTAAAATATAAACCTGAAGAAGCTTTGGTAGGAAATGAAAGTTTACTAGTAGATTACGGAGTCAAGTTAAATGAAGATCTGAAGGCCTTATTGCATAGGTGGAAGAGTGAGTCTAAATCTGTTTTAATTGTTGCAATTAAATGTTCTAGCTTATTTGGTAACAATGACTTTAATGTTGCCATGTTTTTGGCATGTCGTGACGAAGTTCGTCCAGAGACTAGAGCAACTATTGAGTTCCTACAAAACGAGAAAAATATTGAATGTTGGATGATTACTGGTGATAACAAAATTACAGCCAAAGCAATTGCCGAGGAATTAGGAATAAAAAATGTTGTAAGTGAGGTTCTTCCTAGTCAAAAACAAGATCAAATAAAGAGGATTCAACAAATATCTAAAAAAGTAGTAGCAATGGTTGGTGACGGAATAAACGATGCTCCAGCACTCTCTGCAGCTGATGTAGGTATAGCATTGTCTTCAGGTGCTGATTTTGCAGTCACTTCCAGTGATTTCATCTTGTTAAATAAGCAAAATCCTCTCTCCTCGTTAGTTACGTTATTAGATCTTTCCAAAACCGTTTTCAGAAGAGTTAAGTTTAACTTTTGTTGGAGTTTAATTTACAACACAATTGGTATTCCTATTTCTGCTGGAGTGATATACCCATATAACAATTCTAGATTGAGTCCAGTTTGGGCCAGTGCTGCTATGGCTGCGTCGTCTGTGAGTGTCGTGACTAGTAGCTTATTGTTGAATTTGTACAGGCCCAAAAAGCTCAAACTTGATATACAAAACATTAATGATACTATCAAACCTATAGAGGAAGTGATATAAATAGAGTTGTTATCTACATCAATTTATAACATAATATAATTTCATTAGTTTCATAATAAAGTCCAACTTATTACTTAGTATCAAATACAGTTTTGTCGAGCTTTACTATCATCACAGTAACATTATCTGTAGTGGAATTTTCTATAGCTAATTGGCACAACTTCTTAGCTGCCAATTGAGGATCATTGGCTTCCTTTTCGAAGAAATTTGAAACAAAGCTACAAGCTTTAGAATCTGATATGACATCCCAAACACCGTCACACGCAATTATGATAAATTCATCTTCTTTAGTAATCTCAGTAGCAGTTGTAAAAGGATTTCCAATTACCAATTCTTTCATATAAGAGTCGCCTAAGGACCTAGTTACAGCCAAGACACCATTGACTCTATTTTTCATTATGAGACCACCTACATCTCTAATTCTATTTATTTCATTTTTATCAGAAGCTTTATGATCATAAGACAAACGATATGGCTTTCCTCCACGATATAATATAAGGCGCAGGTCACCTACATTGGATGTGTATAACATTCTTTTATGATTGTCAGAAGGAATGAAATCAAATTTTGATTCTCCCGAATTTCCCTTACTTTGGGGTATTTGTTTTCCATCTCTAGTTTCCCAACGGAGAACAGCAACTGCTGCAGTACTACCAGATGAACCAGAACCTTCTTTTTTAATAGATTCATCCGCCTTAATAAACGAATTGCATAAATGTTGTCGCAAATCAGTAGCTTGTCCCGTTTCTTGTGCTTTAGCAAATTCGCTATTTATCTCTTGTTCCAAGATAGTATGCAAATTATTCCCACACCATCTTGCTGTATCCTTACCCGCGTGGCCGTCAAATATGGCAAAATATCCCCAATCTACACGTTCTGCAAAGTTTGCAATATATGTGTGAACATCTTCCATTTTTGATCTGTACGTTACATTTTTGTTTTCTGCCACACCAACCTTAAATGAAAGACCCTTAAATGGATCTGAACTGCTTTCATCCATGCTTATCAAAGTCTATATAGCTTAAAGTTTTTACTTTTAGAATTCAATTTCAATCACTAAGTGATATATTTATAGACAACAATTCGAAGTAGGCAATTACTTCACATCTTATATACAGGATGCTACGCATATGATAAGGTTGCAGTTATACAATGGAATATAGAGTGAAATAATGACAGAGATTCAATTGAGTGTCAATTGTATCCATAGATAGTATATGCTTTCTAAGAAGGAAAAGTATTTTAAAAGTCCATATCACTATAATGGCCGTTTTGCTAGAAGAAGTGCTGCCTGGAATGTAAAAAAATCTGACTATATTAAAACTTGACACTAAAATGCTGTTTAGGCATGAAATGTTAAATCACAAGATGATTCTTGATGATTATTATTGCTTAAAAATAATTTTATTTGCAGATATTATTACAATTACTCAGGCAAATGCTAACTTTAAAAATAAATATACATGTAATGAGAATGAGAATGAATTCTGATTACTGAAAAGTTTGGCAATTCAATCAAGAATTTTCAAGGTTGCATATTCAAAATTGTAACTAAATATTTTAAAAGATCATTTAATTAAATATAGAAAATATAATATCGTGTTTTTTCTCTATCGAAATAAGTGTGTAGAAAGAAAATTTGATGTTACATTAAATTATAAATCTAATGTATTTATATTTCTATTAGTAGATCTTAATTTTTCTGAAGCTTGCTTTTCGTCATCGGCTTTTAAAGATAAAATTAACATTTAGAATAAAACCTAGTATATCAAAGTGAAAACCTCGTATGCAATCTAAAGGTTGTAGATTCCTGACATAGTGGAAGTTTAGTTAGCAAACTTGGATAATAATATTCTAAAATACTACGAACAGCTACACTAATCCTTATTTGGCTATATGAGCACTTAGACCCTTGTACATTATTTATAGTCTATTGCCGTAAAAATGGTTATCACCCCGCTCAGATTAGTAGCCGTCTCCTTTTTGCATGTGCGCGTCTTTTTGATAATTATTAAAATAATTTATAAACATCTTTAAAATTAGCTAAGATAGTGTTATTACAATGGTTGTTGAAATTCCATATAAACCACAGGGTGAACCAATTATTGAATTTGTAGATTACAATGGAGCTAAGTTTAAAACTGTAACTTGGAAAGTCCCGGAAGGTGTGCAATATAAAGAGAAAATCATATACGTCCATGGTTTTGCCGAACACTCTTCTATCTACACTGAATTCTTTGACAAGTTATCTCACGAAGGTTATGAAATATTTTTCTTTGATCAAAGAGGAGCTGGTGAAACATCTCCTGGTAAAGAAGTTGGTAAGACTAATGAAGCCTATGTTTTTGATGATTTAGATTTTTTTATTAAGAAGAATCTTGATCAAAGAACTGATAGTAGTGAAAAATTCATCTTAGCAGGACATCTGATGGGTGGTGGAATTATATTGAATTATGGTATCAGAGGTAAGTATAGAAGTGATTTCAAGAAGATTATAGCTTGTGGTCCATTAATTGATTTGCATGCTAAGACCAAGCCAAATATAATCCTCAGAGTATTGATGCCTACTGCTGCAAAAGTTCTTCCTAATGTTAAGATTGATGGAGCTTTAAATTTTGATTACATTACTTCCAATGAAAAATGGAAAAACTACATCGAACAACATGACAAGAAGTTACTTGGTACCATTAGACAATTCCACGATATGTTTGCTAGAGGATTGCAACTTCTTGATAAAGAATACTCCTCAAAATTCAGCCCAGATATCAAGTTGCTAGTCGTTCATGGTACTGATGACTATATTAACGATATTGAGAAGTCCAAGGAATTCGTTGCTAATTTAGACAAGGGGGTTGACTCTAAGATGGTACCTGTAGAAAAAGGTAGACATTCCTTGTTTATAGAGGAAGATCTGATATTCAATAGTGTGTTTGAAGAGGTTCTTACTTTCTTGAACAAGTAAATCTAATTCTAATGATCTTGCAACTCTAACCTAAATAATATTTAATTACCTATAAATGTATATATTTAATTATACTTCTTTCTTCAAATTCATAATATAAGTAAATAGCTTTAATAAGCCTTCTTGAATTCACTTCTGTTAGGTACGCAGAAGGTGTCAAAAAAATGATTCAATTTGTCACGTGAGTTCTTCGGTCTTCATTGAATCACTTTACTTCTATCAGGCAACATAAGTATATTGCAATACACTTACTATTTACCAACTCTATTCAATTTGCTTATTTCTGTCTACTAGAGTAGATATGATATCTAATTTCTGAACATTGATTCTTGTTGAGTTTAGTCTGTGTTAAAGTTTCAAGGTTAACCAAAAGCAGCAGAGAAATATAATTGAATATAAAATCATGGGATATACATTAGAACAAAAGATCAATATTTGCCTCAAAGCAGATGCAAATCCAGACATGACCCAGGCTGATTTGGCCATATGGGCAAAAGAAGAATACGGTTCAGCTAAGGCGCCGTCACAAACCACAATTTCAAGAATATTGAGTTCCAAAAATGATCTAATCGCAACAAAGGATGCAGACTTTAATTTAGTTCGAAGAAGAAAGCATTCGAATCCATTATTAAGAAATATCTTAACAGAGTGGATAACACAATCCATTTGGCAGAAAATACCCATTACGACTCCAATTATCCAGCTGACAGCAAATGCTATTTGGAATAGGCTTCCTTCTGAAGAAAAGGATGGTAATGGTATATTCAATCAAAAATGGTGTAATCACTTTATAAAAAAGCTAAATATCAATATTACAGGTACAGAAGAAGAAATTGCACAGAACCCCTTTGGGTATCCTTTAAATAAGGTTTGGAAACAAGATGATAGAATAGACTTAAAAGCCTATTTGAATAGGTTAATAGAACAAGAACATTATACTCCTCAGGATATATTCATAGTGGATGAATTTCAACTACATTACAGCTTACCATTGGATCAAATATTTGATGTATCGTCTATTGATAAAGGTGTGAACCAAACTGAAGCATTTACGGAAAATGCAGTTACTATTATGATTAGTTGTAATATTGATGGCTCAGAAAAGTTATCTCCTTTAATAGTGGGGAAATATGATAAATTTGGAGTATCTCATAGTTCACACTCTGGTATTAGAAATTTGGCTACTGGAAGTATCACTAAACAAAACTTAATGAACAAAATAACTGAAGTTTATGAGTTATTCTACAAATCAAATAAAAATAAGTGGATAACTTCAAGTATGTTTCAAAACTATTTACTAACATTGGAACATAAGTTAGCAAGTGTATCTCCAAATAGGAAAATTCTTATGATATTAGATGATTCTTCCTCTCATAGGATAATAAATTTGAAATTTAAAAACATCAGGTTGTGCTATTTGAAACATAATACAAATCAATCGAACCCATTTATTCCCTTTCAAACTGGGGTTAGATTTGATTATTTACTGATTAGCTTTGGAATAATTGAAGAATTTAAAATTTTATATAGATTACAGCAATATTTGGAAATGATAAATTTACAAAGGATAAATAGCAAGGATAGTTTGAAAGTAACTGGAAAAGGAACAGAAACAAAAGTTGAAGTGAACAAAGAAGTGAATGATGGACTTTCATTAGAAGTTCTTTCTGAGTCCGATTATCATATCCCATTAATAAAAGTCATCGAGTGGATAAAGAGGTCTTGGGAATCCATATCACAAGAAAGAATTTTTTTGTCCTGGAAAAGAGCACACTTGTTTAATTTCAAATCACCTTGGCCATATTGCCCAGAAGTTAATACCAACAAGTTACTTTCAATTATCCCCAAAGCTGAAGAATATGACTATAACAAAAGTTATAAAAAATTGCGTGAAATTATGGGGTATCTTAGTGTTGTTATACCGTGGGAGATTGATGACCTATTAGGAATCGTGAATGAAAGAGGTAAAATTAGATTAAACTATGTTTCAATTGAAGAGATTATAGGAAGTTGCTGTCTGGAAGAATTTGATGAATGTGATATAGATGAAGATTCAAAAGAGGCTCGAAAAAGCACTGTTTCTAATGAATATTTGATTGATACAAAGGCAAAGAGCACAGAACTAAATTCACCATTGGAAAATAAATATTCTTTGGGTACAGAACCACTATATGCAAATAATGGGATCAATAACTCGCTATCTTTGACTCCTTTACTTGGTGAAGTGTCGAATACTAATCTTAGCCCATTCGATAAAACATCGATTCAGCATCCATCGATTGATCCGCTCCCAGTATATAAAGACACTAACCCAGTTTCTAGTGTAAGCTCATATACATCCAAATCCATTGATAATATATTGGATGAAGAAATTGCCAACCCAAGGAAACATAAAATAGACGAAACAAATATTTGGGTTGGAAATAAACGGAAAGAGAATACCAATTTAGTTAACCCTATGGTGAATCAATATGACTATAAATATTCATCGGATGAAATTACAAGGAAAGGTAACTATAATACCCAACCATTTCCTGTTGAATATGGACAACTTCCAGGAGGTGCACGAGATGCTATTCTTCCAAATTCAAATCCACAAACGCAAATAATGAATAAGAAAGTTAATCGTATTGATGTTTTAATGATGCTTAGAAATATCATTGAAGTTGCAGATGATGGTAGACATTTAAACTTATCGCCAAAAACAATCATTGATCTCAAAAGGAATATGGCTGTACTTGAGGAGAGTCTAATCAAGAAAAGTTTGTAATGTTAAATATTCTTATAAATTAATAATGTATTTCTTGAACTATATACAAGTTTTCATATATATGTAGTGATTTTTATTTTTCCTTTATCACCATCATTGATAACATAGACTATTATGAAGGTAACTACTTGTCGCTTTCTTCTTCAATATTAAGCTCTTTAGCCCTTGCTTCTAATCTTAATCTCTTCTCTTGTCTTTCTCTTCTTATCCTTGCTATTTCCGCTTGGATTTCATGAGGTTCCTTAGGTATTTGATTTAATGTAGATGGATCTGGCCAGAAACCTGGTAAGTTGAACTTCTTATCTGAATCTAAACCAACATAGTACATAACACAGATTGGTGTTAAGAGATAGAATCCAAACTAATTTATTAGTACCTATTTTGTTATCGAAATCAAAAATAAACTTACCTTGAACGTTTCCAACTGGGTTCTTGTTATTCCACCAACAAACTTACGATAGTAAGACATTCTTATTTATTAGTTGATGTGGTTATTGTTAATTGATACAAATGAGTATTTTTTGTTTTTCAAGTCTATTTTTGATGATAGAAAGAAGTCGCACAATATTCGAGATTTAAAATTGATTGATTTATTGCTTAGTGTTTGATACGCTAGTTAGAAAGATGAGTTTTAGGAATGCTGAAGATAATGAAACAATCCCAATTGATGAGGATGTTCCATTGGACCCACCACATTCATCACAAAATAGGGCTTCGGAACATTTATCAATGAATCCTAGTGAGTGGACCTGGTCCCAGAAACTTAAAGAATCGTCCCATCCTTTGGCGCTATTATTTTACATGTTCTTCAGAATATTTCCTATATTTATGTATATATTTGGAAACTTTTTCCTTGGTTTTATCACGAAGAAGAATAAATTTATTTTGCATTTCATCCTTCTTATTCTACTCATTTCAGCCGATTTCTGGAACTTGAAGAATATAGCGGGGAGACTTTTAGTTGGATTAAGATGGTGGAATGAATCCACTGCTATTGAAGGAAGTGAAGGAAATTTTGAAAATGTTTGGGTTTTTGAAACTGCTGATCCTAATAGATATATAAATCCAATTGACTCTAAGGTGTTTTGGACTTTACTCTACGTCCAACCTGTGGCATGGTCTGTATTAGGATTGTTGGCATTATTAAAGCTAGAATTCTTATACTTGGTTTTGATAACTATTGCTGTTATATTATCGATTACTAATACTATGGCGTTTACTAAATGCGATAAGTTTGGTAAGGCTAATCTGATTGCTACTAACATATTTTCACGTACTACAAATAATGTGTTCCAGAGACTTAATCCGTTTGCATAATTATCTAGCGAATATATCTGAATATAAATTGTTTAAATCTTCCTTTTTCTTCTTTCTTTGTATTACTAAGATATGATATTTCATTACCGTTTTTTAAGTAACTCTTACGTGGTTTCAATAACCCATTTTCGATCCTTTCGTCTAGAGTATTCAAAAGATTAGAAATTTCAGCCTCAGAGTTGATTTTACCATTGGAATATAAAGATTTAATAAATCCATCAAGAATAGCCGGTTTAATGATATTTTTTCTGTGGTCAACTTTACGTTTGTTATGGAATAATAACTCTATATTTCTTAGGGAAGGAATATTAGATAGATGACTCGTTTTATTTTGCTGTTGTATATTGTCATTTCCAAGAATGCGATAATTGTCTTCCGTGAGCCAACTTTCTGAATCTGAAGATCCCAAGCTGGAAATTTCTTCAAAAGTATTAATTATACGTAATGAATCATCTACTAAGTTGGAAACATTAACTAAGTTATTAGCTCCCCTATGCGTTTGATACATTCTTTCAGATCTGGCTATTCCCAATTTATCTTTTTGTGGCATATCCTCTAACAATTCAATATCATTTTCCTTATTATTACTATCAAAGGAATTGAACCTTTCTTTTCCTTTAGAAGAGACTAAACCATACGTTGGGCTGAAATTGTGAGGTTCTAATCCAATTAGTGACATGGTAACTGCAAAATATTAAATATTTGTGAGCTTCACATACAAAAGCTTATCGCGAAAAGTCTATAGATTCACAATTGCAATTTTAGCTTATTTCGTAAGAGTTTAATGCGAGTCAACTTATTATTGAGGGTAGTATATTGGGAACTGGTATTAGTTTTGTTTGTTTCATCTTCCTTTTCTAATCTAATTCCATCTTCTTTATTCTTGATTACTAAAATGGTAGCAAAGGATTCAAGCAAGTCTGAGAATTTCTTCTCTTCTGTGTCCACGTAGACTCCCTTTAATTTCTCCGATTTATAATCGCTAAAAAGGGTTTTAGACTCTTTGTTTATAATATTCAAAATAATTTGGTTGATTAAAAGATTTAAGTCATTATTATTTGAGAACTTCACTATGGATTCACTTAATCCTTCAACATTTATATCGTTAGGCATTTTCTTTAATATGATTATTGGATCATAATATAAATTTGACAGCTCATCTGCACATTCAATTAACGCTTTAATGAATTCTGGTTTGTCCATTGAATACTCAAGTAGGATATTCCATGCATCTTTCTCATTCTGGTGCTTAGCAAAATTAATAGCAGTTTCTGGATCATCGAGTTTGTCAATTATTAGCATTAGAGCTTTTCTATTTTCACCGATTTTTCCTAAAAGAAACACAAGTTCTTCAATAAATTCATTTTCTTCACAAAGTGCAATAGCTTTATCAATATTATAGTTGCTGTTTTTCATTAAAAAAGGTAATAGTTTTGGTCGATTATATTGAGAATATAAATATACAATTTCATCACCAAATGGATTTGTTAAATAATCATCCACTTCAATTAACTTCTCCAAATAAAAATAATTTATGCAACTTAAGTTATTTGAATGAAACAAGTTTATAATATCCTTTGGTAATATTTCGTGCCTTTTATCAATTAATAAGTCAATTATGTCGTCAAGTTTTTTATGTAGTTTTTTAATAGGTAAAGTATTCAATTCTTGGTCATCAAAACGAAGACTTATAATTTCAGGAAGTTGTTTGAAGAAATTAATAATCAAATGATAATCTGATAAAAATTTAACTATGTGATAATCTCTTAATACTATCATATGTGGTACTGCCTTATTGGGCTCGAAAGTTTTAACGTATAAATCAACAAGACACCTTCGAATTTCAGAATTACCAGAATCCTCTTCAAGAGCACGCTCGATTAGAGATTCAACCTTTTTGACATCATACAAATCGGACTTCCAAGATTGAACTAGCTCACAGAATTTTTGGGTATTCACATCAATCCAATATTCTAAAATTTTATCGTATATATCCGCCGAAATATTTAAATTAGCAGATGTGGGTATAATCTTAGTTAGATCCTCTATATGTCCAGTATTAATAAATATATTTGCCCATGTAACCCATTGGTTACAAATTTCTTTGAGGTATTCTTCATCTTCATTATTACTCGAAGAAAGGGATGTTCTAATACTGCTCTTAGTGTCTATCTCAACTAATTGTTTGCTGGTAAACTTTAATAATTTTGGTAAAAAATCCGTTAGTTCAGACCATTTATTCACAGTTACAAGACTATCAGCATGCTGAATTCCATAATTTAATCTTTGAAGTGGACCCACTAAATGCTCGCACATAAGCCAAGCTTCAAAATAGTTTCCATTATCAATAAACCACTTAAGCCTATCTTCGAGTTGTAACTCTTCCACTATAACAGCATCCCTGGCGCACATAATGAAATATCTTGGATTTTCACCAATATGGACTCCGAGAGAGTAATCATTAAGTCCTAAACCACTAATATTCTTCAAGCCAATCTCTTCCTCGAATTCTATCTCTCCGGTGGAATGATTAAATAATTTAAGATCAGGATTTCCAAATTTTGTTTTATTATCTTTATCCACTATAGGTGGCTCGTATGTAAGCAACATCCATAAATCATCTTTAAATCCCACAATACCACTAATTAAGGAGTCCATTTTATACAAAGATTCGACTTTTACGTTCTTCTCCTGGATAGAACGAAAAGAAATAGTAGCAGAGCTCGGTAATATACTAGATGAACCATCTGATGTTTGTTTAAAAATTCTCAATGACCATATATAATTACCCCATGCTATTAATAATCTATCTGATTCGGGAAAACTTACTCTTGGCCAATATAAATCAGATCTTAAAGAATCTTCTGGTTTATCAATAGTTGTCACAACTTTCCTAGATGATAGGTTAAAGGCTGTAATACCACTATCATTCATCCAGAATAAAATATCATCTACTATTTGAAGTGAAACTACCGCACCGTTACCATTATCTAAAACAGTATCCGTCCTTTGACCTAACCAGTTTTTACCAGAATAGATAATCTTACCACTCGTGCCTCCACTAATGAAGCATTTTGTTTTCTGATAATTCTTATCTAAAACTACGGCATGAATAGGTCTTTTAAAGTCGTAAGCTATTATGTCATTTTCATCCTTTAATGAACCAATCACAATAGTTCCATCAATGGATCCACTAGCGAAATAGTGGCCATCAGTATATACAGATAAAATTGATGCCCTATGTGCCTTAAACGTTCTGATTGTGCAAAATTTAGTGTCGGTAATATGAATGAACCCAGAATGACTAGCAAATATAAATACAGAATCTGAAAATGTACTAGTAGATATTGGGTCTTTGTTGAAAAAATTAGGAGGCAATTGGCTTAATCTAGAGTATTTTAGTATTGGTGGAGAATCTATTCCTTCGTCTTCATCTTCATCTTCATCGTCTTCTTCATCCTCTACTTCATCGTCGTCTTCACTGGACATATCAGAATTCCTTTCATCTTCATTTGCCTCATTGGAATTGTTATTTACATTCTCAATTGTTTTGTCGTCTCCATTGGAGTCCAGTTGTTTGTTCTCCCCCAGAACATCACCTTCTATTCCTTCCTTTGAATCCAGGACTTCTCCATTATCAATTGGTAAATCATTTTTAGAATCTTCATGACTATTAATACTATTCTCTATTCCATGATTATCGTTTTTTATCTCTTCTTCGTTTAATAATGGTTCACCTGTGACTTCCATTATCTACCAGCCTAAATAAACCTGTATTTATCTTTTTTGAAGATTACGCACTATGATATTCCTAAAAAAATAACAAAATTTTTATCTTCTTTAAGCACTCACTACACAGTAATGCTAACAGCTACCAAGGGGGCTTTGGTTCAGTGTGATCCATCTATAAAGGCATTGATTCTTGAAATAGACTCAAAGACACCCGGTATAGTGTTAGAGGAACTAGATGATACGCATTTATTAATTAAACAAGATCAAGTTCAAATTGTTAAAAATGAATTAAACAAGCTTTTATCTAAGAATATTTATAATCCATTTGATGAACAATGAAGAGAAGAGTACTGGAAATTCATTATTATTGAGTTGTGCTATGTATCAGAAATACTTACATTGTCTATAAGATTTTCATTAGAGGTTCCGCTTAGATCATCTAAATTCAGCATGATATCATTTAAAAGTACTAAAATACCATCAACATCAATAATATCACTGCCATCGACGTCTACTTCATCAGCATTCGGTGACTCAACTTGCATATTTTCATAAAAGTTTTCATATGTGATCAATATTTGATTACTCAAGTTCTTATTTAAGAAGTCTATTATTTGAGCTTCCCCAATATAAAACTTCATTTTCTTGTAAAAAGCATTTATATGATTGGATAGCTCAGTCTTAAACTTATTAGATTGCGACAGAGGGTTTTTGATTGCATCCTTGGACAAAATCGGTTCACAAATCACCTTATTGCACTCAATAATGAAATCATTCACTGAGTTATTTAATTCCACATTAATTTCTTCATTTGCGTCTATCATGTTATCAATCACTCTAGGTACTGATCTTTTTGCTAAGTCTATAATTGTATTATTAGTAGTATTTAGTTTACCTTTTTTAAATGCATCCCAAATATCACCTAACCCTCCCAAAAAGTCAATTGTGTACTCATTTCTGACGTATTGAATATCAAAATTATTTAACTGGGTTTTCAAAATGATGAGGTATTTCAAGTAATTAAGCTTAGTATCAAATACCCCTAAATGAGAAATTGATACTTGGTAAAACTCATTCTTAAGTAATTCAATACAAGTGTGCACAATATAATGAGCAAGATCATCAAAAACTACTGAAGTAACAAGTTCGTAGATGTTTGATAGCAAGGTGAGAGCTTTTCCTAGAGGTAAATACACATCTGGAAATAAATTCTCTGGAAAATCAATGTCTAAAGGATTAGACGACAGTTCCTTTTGTTTCGTTTTACCTAAATTTAAATCTTCAATTGTTGGTTTATAGCGGATCAATTTCTGATCGATATAAGTTTGGATTCTGAATATTAGTCTAGCTTGAACATTATCTAAAATTGGCTGGAATATTTCGCCATAGTTAATTTCAAATACATTGACTTCAAATTCATAATATTTATGAAATAGCGACGTTAACAGGCATAACTTTGATATATTAGTTTCCTTGAGTATATGCATTCTCAAGTCATCATATAATGGTTCCATGATATCCCTTGAAAAGACATAAAATTTATTCATTAACACATCATTATCTGATGAACTCTCGCAGCCAAAAAAATGCTTATACAATTGAAATTCTTTATCAACAATGTTCTTAAATGATGAGATTTGATCTTGACAATATTGAACAAAATCTGCTTCGTTCTTAAATTCGGTATGAGGTTGCCTTGAAAGTAGATTACTTCTAAGTCTAAAATATGAACTCAAAACATCATTAACTAAACCATTGTATTCTTGATGGTTTTCTATTCTCTTGTATATTTCATTAAAAAGCTTTGCAAAATTGGATTCATTTGAATATTCGTTAAATTCAGTAAATAAAAGTAATTCAAGAGAGATTTTCTTTGATAATTTATCATTCACATTCTGCTCTAATTTCCTGAGTTCCAGATTCAAATAATCTTTTATTAATGTTAATGATCTAGTCATACATTGACGGAATTTACTTTCATAAATGTCTGAGTCTTTAAATGATTTATGACTCTTAAGAAAATTTAATGAGCCATCTAATTTTTGTAACATCTCTAAAAACATGGGTTTTCTCACCAATGAAGTACCTGGACGTGAGAGCATGCTTGTAAATTGTTCCAAACTCTGGAAATTGGATAAGTAATGCTCAAACTCTACTACCTTAGAATCAAATTCATTTTGTACTTGTAGAAGTTTACTAGACTCATTATCAAAATCCTGGGTTTGATTCGAAATCTTGTCAAACTTAATAATAAGAGAATCAATTGAATTCAATATTTCGTTATTCTTTTCAATAATTTGGTTTATATAAGTTTTATTAATTTCACAGTTTTCCTGGAAAGTGATGTATCTATCATCGTTCAAGTCCTCGACAACAAAAATTGATTTCTCGTCAATTATAAGGTTACTATCATATTTCTTAATCTGATTTTCCCATAATACGTCTAGATTGTTCAAACTGTTAGATCTATAACGTTTTAAATTGGTAGCTTGTGGATCGGCTCTGGAAACTAATGACAGCGATCTGGCAGGCTTGAAACTAGCCCTCACTTCCAAATTTTGACCTAAAGTATCTTCATCATATGACAATGCGTCAGATGCTATCTTCTGCACCACTGACTTACTTCTACCTCTAGCCATATTGTATTTAAACTAAAGCATTAGTACTTTGGAATTGTTTTGTATTTGAATTGTCTGCAGTATTTGGTCGTCTACAGTAGGCGCGTTTATGAGTCCTATTTAAGATCTAATTATATATTCTGACTATAATGGAAGATCAAATAAGGGAGTCTAACGACGAGTTAACTGAAAGCTCTTCAGATGAACTTAAGGATTTACAAAAGGAATATGAATTGAAATTACAGAAGATATTGGAAAAGAAGAAATCGAAGCAAAAACTTCAAAAAAAGGAGATAGAACCATTACCCAAAGTAGAACCAGAGATTCCCAAGACAATACCACAGATTCCTTTGTCACCTGAGAAGAAAGAAGTACGTGTTGCCAAAAAAGAAAATACTGAAGCTGTCAAGATACAAGCTAGCAACCAATCTAGCAACCAATTTCAAGGAAAAAAACCTCCAGCAGCATCAAGTTTTGTGAAAAAATTGTACGAAGCTGGATCTAGTAAAAGTAACATTGACTATGATAATAGAATATATGAGTTTGAAAATATACCCAAACCACAGAATATAGACCTGAATGAACGAGACCAACATAGTGGCGAAATATTGAGAAAGAAATACATTACTGAAGATGATTTGAAAAGGCTCCTAGAAAATATCAAAGTTTTGAAAGTAGAGAAAGCATTGGCAAAGATTGCCCCTCCAGATTATGCTGAGCCGCCATATGAAAATTGGTGTTTAATAGGGTTTGTTGTTGGAAAATCTGAACCTAAAACTTCAAAAGACAAGAAGAAGTATATCAAAATTTCCGTTGGAAATTACAACCATTCAATAGATATCATGTTATTCGCAGACGCGTTTAAGAAATACTGGAAATTGCAATTAGGTGAGTTAATTGTTGTATTAAATCCTCAATTGAACGTGTTTAAACCGCCCCTCAAAGGGTTTAATTTAAAATTAGATGGGGCGTATAATTCGATACTAGAAATCGGTTCTGTGGCTTCGTTTGGCTACTGTTCTGCTATGAAAAAGGATAATCAAAGGTGTACCAATGTTGTAAACACAAAGCAGAATTCCCTCTGTGCTTATCATTTAGATGCGCATTTCAAGCAGTCCCAAAATAAAAGAATGGAGCTAAGTGGAAGTGTTCATTTGAAGTCTCCAACCCGAAATGGAAAAAAACAGTCGATGTACTTGAATAAAGACGGAAAAAACGGCTATTTAGATTTTAACACAATAAACGAAAAGACAACTGTTTACGGAATCAATGGTGGAGGTCTAGATTCATCACAATATCACAGGCCAGAGATTCTCGATAGTGTAACTCAGAAGAGGCGCAAATTAAAAGATGAGAGGAACAATAAGCTACTTGAGGAAAAACTCTCTAGTCTATCCAATAACTCAACTGCTAAAAAGTTAGGTCTTATCAAAAAGCAACCTGAAATAAAATCTAAAAAAATATTCACTAGTGAGACGTTGGCTAAAATTGGCTTCAATCCTATAGTGACTAATTCTACATATGACAGTCCGTCAAAAAAACGTTCTAAACTCAATGACGACATTAAAGAATTATATACACTCAGTCAATCAACTGTGAAAAGTTTAGATTCCTCAATTGCTGAGCAACACAGTAAAAAGAGTAAATGGAAGAAGAACTTAAACGAGCTCAAACAATATCTGGAGAAATATGTAGGACAACTGTTTCCTGTGAAAGAGAAGAGCTCAACGAATACTGCATATTACCTGTCCGATTCATGCAGTGACTTAGAAATAGCATTTGATGATCATAGAGACGAGAAAAAATATAATGGGATTTTAGAACGCATGTGAAATATAACTAAAATGAAAAGAGGAGAATGCAGGCTAGAAATTCCCTCAAACTATAAATACCAATTCTCTGCTGCTAAATTATCTTCAGAGAAATTGAAGCAATTCTAAAATGTTGAAGGACTTAAAATTTGATAACGTTATAGAATACGCTTGTAAATGGCAAGGTATATTGATTATATCAATACTACTGTACTTTTTAGTGAAATTTATTAAGAATCAGATATTCATTAGAAAGCATGGATGTAAAGAACCAGTGTATTATCATGGATCATTCCTTGAGATTAGATCTTTGATAGACTTGTTAAAAGAGAAGAGAAGAGGTGGTATGATTGATTATGTTTACAAAATGTTCTTAGAAGTGGGAGTTACATTTGCTATAAAATTAGTAGGTGTGAGAGTGGTTTTTACTAAGGACCCCGAGAACATGAAGGCAATTCTTGCTACGCAATTTAATGACTTTGCTTTGGGTATCAGACATGCTCATTTTAAGCCATTATTAGGTGACGGTATTTTTACCTTGGATGGTGAAGGTTGGAAGCATTCTAGAGCTATGCTTAGACCTCAGTTTGCCAGAGAACAGATTGCTCATGTCCACGCTTTAGAGAAACATGTTCAATTATTGATTAAGCACATAAAAAAGCATAGTGCTGGTGAAACTTTTGATTTGCAGGAATTATTTTTTAAATTGACCGTTGATACTGCAACAGAGTTTTTATTTGGCCAATCTGTGCAATCTTTGCGTGATGAATCAATCGGTCTTTTACCTGAGAACCATATTGAATGTGCTAGTGAATTTCCAGATGCTTTCAATACTTCTCAAGCATATCTTGGAACTAGAGCTTATTCTCAATTCTTATATTGGTTGATAAATCCAGCTGATTTCAGAAAAAATAATGAGATTGTTCATAAATTTGCAAGACACTATGTTAAACGTGCTCTTGATGCCACCCCTGAAGAATTGGAAGAGCGTTCTAGTGATGGCTATATTTTCTTATATGAACTTGTTAAGCAAACTAGAGATCCAAAAGTATTGCAGGATCAACTTTTGAATATCATGGTTGCTGGAAGAGATACTACTGCTGGTTTACTCTCGTTTACCTTTATGGAATTGGCAAGGAACCCTGATATTTGGAAGAAATTAAGAGAAGAAATTAATATCAACTTCGGATTAGGAGAAAACTCTGATATCGACAGTATTACTTTTGAAAGCTTGAAGAAATGTGAATATCTTAAGTCAGTTGTTAATGAAGCATTAAGATTGTATCCATCGGTTCCAATAAATTTTAGAGTATCTACTAAAGATACTACTCTCCCAAGAGGTGGTGGACCTGATGGTACTGCACCAGTATTCATTGAAAAAGGTACTACTGTTGCTTACGCTGTTTACGCTACACATAGGGACGAGGAATATTATGGTAAAGATGCCCTTGAATTCAAGCCCGAACGTTGGGCCAATTTGAAGAAGGTTGGTTGGGCATATCTTCCTTTTAATGGTGGTCCAAGAATTTGTTTAGGACAACAATTTGCTTTAATTGAGGCAAGTTATATTATTACAAGATTAGTTCAAACATTCTCTCATTTAGAATCTAGGGACAGCGAATATCCATGTTTAAAGAATGTCCAATTGACCATGTCTCACCAAAAGGGTGTCTACGTATCCATGACAGAATGAGTTTATATTAATTTTACATTCTTATTTATTAATATATATATATATATATACTAAAGTGTTTCATAAAGTACTTCTAATAATCTGTATTCTTCATTTATTTCTTCAATATCATTAAAATTACCAATCACATCATCCCCTCTGACAACACCAGGTAACATTTTACCCTTCCCGTACCTTTTCCAAAGTTTTTTGGCTTCTTCATCAGTACCTAAATCACGGTAGGTAAATTTAACGCCATTACCTTGAAGAATCGTTGCCAATCTGTTTGTTCTTGTCATTACTTGCATTCCACCAGCAAAAGATGTGAAGAGATAAACAGGTTGGGATTCAAGATGTTTCCTAATATCCTCTGGATTGATATCCAAGTCGTCCAAATCATCTTCATCCTTTGTAGAAATCAGTTCCATGGTCTTCGAATTGCCTTCTTGTTCTTTTAATTCACTCTTAATTGATTTGTCTGCATCTGTACTACTTGAGTTATGTTCTTCTGTAGTGATATTTTTAGAAACATCTTCTTCGATACCTTTTTCTTTACTTTCGTCTGCGTTGGCATTTAATGTGGCATCACCCGAACCGCTTATTTGGAGATCATCCTTATTCTTTATTACTTCTATCTCATCCTTAATTTCACCTTCTTTGTCGGCCACTTGAGCTATGTGAGCAGTTGATTTTCCCTTTTCTACTTCATCCACAAGAGTTTCATTTTCATGATCTTCAATTTCATTATCCTCTTGCGTTAAAGCAACCACGGGAGTTTCATTTTCATCATTTCCAATTTCATTATCCTCTTGCGTTAAAGGATCCACGGGAGTTTCCTTTTCATGAACTGCAATGTCACTTATCTCTTGAGGTAAAGCATCCGCTGGAGTTTCCTTTTCATGAACTTCAGTGTCACTATCCTCTTGAGTTAAAGCATTCTCAGTCGTTTCCTTTTCACGAATTGGAATGTCACTTACCATTTGAGTTAAAGAAATTTCAGGAGTTTCCCCTTGGGTTAAAGTATTTTCGGGAGTTTCCTTTTCATCAGCTCCAATCTCACTTACTTCGTTAGTAAAAGCATCATCTGTCGAGTCATGTATAAGATTTTTGGTTTCACCTTTCTTATCATCAGTCTCTGTAGACTTGTTCATGCCAGCATTTTCCTCCTTAATTTCTTTTGTATTCACTTCACGTTCCAAATCTTCCTCTTCATTCGGATCTTCATTATTTTTTCCTTCTTCAGACTCAGTAGCATTTGTTGACCCCGCGAACTCTATCGACCCTTCTTTCTTTACCAGAGGACTATTAGGTTCAATCGTTTGAGCAAGTCCTTCAACATGTTTCTTCTCGATCTCTTCTTCTTCTTTCTCCTTGTTCTCGAAAGAATCAATTGTAACTTCTTTATCTTCGTTGCCTTCTTTTGCAATATTAGACTCAACAATATTTGATTTCTCAGTTTTCTCTGTTTCTTCAGGTAAATTAGAAGAAACTAAATCTTCATTTTTCTCTTGATCTATAGCGGGTTTTATTAACTCTGTGGTTTCTTCGGCAGCTTTGTCAGTCACCCCAGTTGTTTCACTTACGTTCTCTTCTACCAAATCTAAATTTTTTGAGGTGTTTGAGCCTTCGATAGGATCTCTTGGTTTTTCTTCCATGGATTCCACTTCTCTAGTCTCAGCAGCTTCAGCTGGATCAGTTTTGTCTTTGACATCAGTGGCATTCATAATTTCTTCACTTTCTTTGCTGGTTTGATTATTACTTTCCTCTGTAACTACTTCATCTTCCTGTTCAAGTTCTGGTGGCTCGATAGGTTCCACATTATCGGATGTTTCTATAGCACTTCCACCCTCATCGATTTCCTTGGTTTCATTATCAGATTGCTTTGTGGTCACATCCTTAGTATGGAGAACATTTTCTACCATTTCATTCAATTCATTTATTGTCGAATAAGGGTCGTCATTTACCAATGCACCTTCCTCAACTAAATTATCAATATTTGCATCATTCTTTTCGTTATCATGTGCAACAGACCTTGACCTAGAAATTGACCTAAGGTAATTTGTGGATGACAATGATCTCCTGGTAAAAAATGACTCCAGGGAATTAGGTTCTGGGCTATCAACATTGAAATTCGTATAATCACCTGTAGTGACTAAAGAAGGGTTAACAAATGCATTTGCATTTCCCGATTCTGCGGCTGCAATCGAATCTCCCATAGTAGGTTTAGCCTCTCTGGTGGTTCTTTCTTCAAAACTTTCATCAACTTCTTGCAACTCCGCTTCGTTCTGAAGTTCTGCAGGAAGCTCATATTTAGCAGGTTCAGTTACATGGGTGTTTTTATAAGAATCCCCTCTTGCTAAATGTGGTCTCATTGCAGATTTAGATCTAGATCTTTCCTGACTTCGAGCTACTGATCTGGCTCTAGAAGTATCCCTTGAATCCGTTTGAAAATATGGAGTGTGTAATCCACTTCTAATTGGCAAAACATTATCAACATATGAGTTATCGTATACTTGACTGTCCTTTTGAGGGCTAGCATTAATGATATCTTTCTTTCTAGGCTTATTCAGTTCTTGGTTAGAGGTATTATATTCACGATTTATTGGTAAACGGTGTGGCTCATGAGATTGAATATTCTTTAATAAGTCCAGATGGTCGGTAATTTGATGATCTAATTGGTATTCTGATAAATTTGGGGTAGAATATAAATGGGAATTTTCCGATAGAACTCCTGACGAAAAATCATTACTACCCGTTTCTCCAATTTCTGATATAACACTAGCTTTACTCAATTGCGTAGAACTTTTATCATTATCCCTATTAGAATCATCATAATCTCTTTTAGATATATCTTCCGAAACGCTGTCCGAAGTACCTTCCGAAACATTTTCTGGAGAGGCACTCTCTGCAGTTAGTACACCTTGCTTCGAATCGGAATCAATTGTATCTTCATGGTCTGGAATTTCCTTCTTCAAAGGACTCGATTGCTCGTGCTCTGGAGATCCAGCGCTAATAATATCCTCTTTCACATGGCCCTCGTCGTCTAAATAACTCTCAAAGTTCTCTTCTGACCCCAATAATGCCCCTTCATTCATTAACTCATCTAGTGACATTGCTAAATTGCTCAATCTGCTAGATCTGGATGACTTTTCCCTTTTTCTGCTTGATGATCTGGACTTTTCTGGATGAATGTAGTTATTGTGAGCAGAATCATCTGCCGATCTGATAGATGCCCCTACTAGGGATGGAGAAGATAATTTTTCTGCCTTTTCTAATTGCTCTTCGAAATCCATGGTAATTGTACTCAATTATAAGAAATGTTAACAGAAATTACTTTAAATTAATCTACAATATTTCTCTATACCTTATCTTGTTATCAGCCCCCTGTTTATTGGACGCATCAAAGTCTAGCCTGGAACTGTGTGATTACCTAACCTGTAAAACCCTGTTTCAAAAGTACTTTTTTTGCATGTTACTAGATGTGTCAGATTTCTTTTTTCTTCTCACTCTCACCGACTGTTTCTTTCCCTTGTTCGTTTTATAATCATTTTGCAAACTTGTATCATAGCGGTTATTTACAAAAAAAAAATAACATCTAGTACAAAACTATATTTTCTGCTTCGTATATTGTTATAGGTTGTTCTGGGGCTTATAATAACAAATATAAATAAACACATATTATCTTAGCAAAGGATTAGTAAAGGATCATACACATAACGTTTACAAAATATCATTAATAGAAATTAGTAATAAGTCATAACATGAGTTCCAAATCAGCCGCTGCTATCTTACAACGACAATTTAAAGACTTGACAGACCCTAAGAAGAGAATACCATCTTTTCACATCGAGTTGGATGATGATAACATCTTCTTGTGGAACATTGGCATCATGGTATTGAATAAAGATTCTATGTACCATGGTGGCTATTTTAAGGGACAGATGAGATTTCCTAGCGATTTCCCATTTTCTCCACCAACTTTCAGATTTACTCCTGCTATATACCACCCAAATGTCTACCGTGATGGAAGATTATGTATTTCCATTTTGCACCAAGGCGGCGACCCTACCTCTGATGAACCAGATAGTGAGACATGGACTCCGGCTCAAACTGTGGAGTCTGTTTTAATCTCTATTATCTCATTATTGGAGGACCCTAATGTTTCTTCCCCAGCAAATATCGATGCCTCCGTAGAGTTAAGGAAGAATCCAGATGCATACAAAAAGAAAGTTTTACAAGAAGTTGAAAGATCCAAAACTGATATCCCTGAAGATTTTATTATGCCAGAATCAGAGTTGTACGCTTATTCGAATAGCAATCTTACTAATAAAGATATTGAACAAGATCCTGTAGATGAGGACTTCTGGTATGATAGTGAAGAAGAAGAAAGCTTCGATGAAGAAAGCTTAATGGATGGTGACATGGATGACAACGATGAGGATGATGAAGAGGAAGAAGACGTGGAAATTACATGTAAATAATTTTCACTTCCTCTGTTATAAGAAAATCTAATTCACATATATTCCTTTCTCATGCATACTAATTTTCTAAGACCCGTACCGCTCCGTGGTATGTATTTACATAAACGTCATAGTATACCTGTCATTTATTATATAATTTAAATGGAAAGCCTTTTTACGAGAGATCTATGTATGGTTCTTTTACTATTTTCATTTAATACCTAGTTTTTTAATGTATAATCATGTAACATGAGCTGTAAGACCATAAATTGCCTTAGCATAATTATAACGCTTCTTCAAAATTTCATTGTGAGATTATGCTTCTGTCATATCCTTCCAAGCCCTTGCGAATTGATTCGCTAAGGTTGTCCAACTTAAGTTTAGCAATAGGATTTGGAAAGGATCTTTCATAAAATATTATTAGATATAATTTCTCAACATCTGTTTCATTTTCCTTATAATCTATCTTTTGAATGATTAAATTCAAATTATTCTCTAACTCTAATACAGCCCAATTATTAATAGGATCATGAGGGCTTGTTGCTATCTTAGTTTGTTGAGTGACATAGTTTAACCCCAATAGTGAAAAAATCTTTAACTTATCTAACGACAAATCCTTGTCAATTTCTTCCAAAAGTTCGAAATTTGTAACCGTATTCAAAGGAAGGCCCTCAAAGGATAATAATGATATGCTAAGTGGTGAATTTTTTGTCGATCTCAATTCTCCATTAATTGGAGTCAATCCTTGTGATAATAAGTGGGATATTTGTTTAGATTTAAGCATTCCCTAATCGGCTCAGAAATATTTTAAAGTCTTCAAACGTATTCAAAATCTTAATTCTTAGTATTTGTAACTATTGGAACAATCTAATATTAGAATTTTAACAAATATGAAATCCTGAAGCAATGATATAATTCTATTACTGTGAAATCTAGTTTTATAAGCTGAGAATTGTGTAGAAATTATATGCACACCTTTATTTGGCTCATTTGTTTCTAGCAATTTTTTACTAAACGCGTATTGTTTTTTTGAATGAATGCTTACAGCGTTTAAAGAACCTCAGTTCAATTGCAATACAATTATTACTACATATTATAAGTATTCACATTAAAAAGACTTGATTATTAAGATCGATTTTTCATTCATTTTGAGCTTGTTATAATTGTAAATAATAGAGGAATCTTCGTTTGAAGTGAGTAAACAAACTATTCAAGATTATTATATAATGATAAAATGGACACACATACTAGTATAAATAAGAAGAGGAGCATATCTGCAACTGGTCTGGCACAACAGCCAAGGCTCCCATTGAAGGAGACAAATCATAATGTGCCTTCCCCAGTATTAAAGAAAGCAAAACTAAATAAGGTCTCTAATGCAAAAGTCAGTTTAACAGCAACTTCCAAGCCTAATTTAACTCAAAATTCTAAGGTTCCGACTAAATCGACGAGATTGGTTGGTGCTGATTTGCTTGAATGGCAAATGCAATGGAAGAAAATAATGAAAGAGTCAATTATCTATTTCGAGGGAGTAGAAGAGCATAATACAGTACAACATGCAGAATATAAGAAAGCAGCAAAGGCATTTAAACAAGTAGGGTGTAAAATATCTCCCTTTTATGATTCTAATGTTACGATTATTATAAGTCGGAGAAATTTTAATTCAAATAAAGCATACCATTCTAATGATATATTTTCTAATGCGGTAGCTCTTAAGACAAAAGTATGGGATTACGATAAGGTTTTTAGATTTCTAAAGAATCTAGGAGTTCTTGATAGTGACAATTTCATTATTAAGGACAACACTGATGCTAATACTAATCTTTATAACCTTTTAAAAGAAGAAAAGATATTCGGTTCCGCCGATCGTGATCCAAATGCTAAAAGAGATGATTTCCACTATTTCGATAAAAATTATTTGTTCATTTATGACTTGGCCCAAAAAGTAAGACCAATAGCTATTAGGGAATGGAATCAGGATGCATATCCTGTTTTAAATCTAACTCTTGATGGGAAATGTCCCTTTATTCCAGATACTTCAGAAAATACAGAGAGAAAGAGATTACGCCGTATACAAAAATTCGAAGCTACCAAAGATTTTAGAGAGCTTTTGAAAAAAGTTACTAACGATATTATAAATAATGCTAAGGAAGGGATTCGATTAGATTATAGCGGAATAAGTGGTACAAGCACAAGTACAGATGACCTCAATGATGATGAGGTTACCATAATCCAAAATTCTACAAGCTCTAAGAAGTTAGATTTGAAAAATGAAGAAGTCCTCTTAGATGAATTTGATGAAAGAGATTTAGGTAATGAAAAGATAGAAGAAACAGAAGATGTTGCTGAAATATCCAAGTTTATTCATAAACCTATCAAATTGAATAGAAATTCTTCTTGTATTCAGCCATCTAATTTCTTTGATGTTGCTGCATCTGGCTATAATGGTGCTTCAAATGCAGTCAATTTTTCTATGGACTCGACTTTGAATAGCAATGCAATGAAGGGAAATGGTTTAGGTCCTTCAGTATCGCAGGTACCTTCCAGAAACTTAAATAATTTAAAAAGAAGAATTATACTCAAGAAGCAAAAACAAAGGCAACAACCTTCAGAGAAGGAAAAGGATTCGAAACCGGGATACTGTGAGAATTGTAGGGTAAAATACGACTGTTTTGATGACCATATTAATTCTAATAGGCATCGTAATTTTGCCTGCGATAATAGAAATTTCAAGGACATTGATAATTTAATTATGATTTTGAATGATAGTAAGTCAATGGGCTATGTCACTTCTAACGGAGACTTCAAATATGCTTGAAGTAATCGGTTTCAATTTTTATATATACTTTGTAGATCCGTGTATAGTACAACAATCTTGAATATATTTTGCATCAAATCTTTTTTCAGGAACGCTCATTTGAAAAAAAAAAATTAAGCTTAACATAATACAAGGACAAGCTATGTATAGAACGTGTTTCCGTATTGGATATAGAAACTTTAGTTCTAATAATAGAGCATTTGTGGACTTCTTTAATGACTTACCAAAAGTTGGAGGTAATGTGTCTCTGTTTGGTACGAGGCAAGTAGTCAAAAATGGTGAAGATACAACGGCTCTGAAACAGAATAAGCCAAACCGATTCTTCGAGAAATATTCTAAGAAAAATAAGACAAGTAACGATAATGCAAAGAAAGCTTCCAAACCTTCTCAATCTAGTGGTACTTCCCATAATCAAAACAAAAGTACATCATCAGCTAAAGAAGAGATTGACAGAATCAATCAATATAAAAAATTAAGAAAGCAATTAAATGAGAAAGAGAAGCAAGCTACTTATACCAAATCCAAGACTCCAGTAACGAAAAAGGTTGACAAAAAAGTACAAAATAGTAACTCACAAAAAGCAGTTAAGATATCAATCCCTTCTTTTATTAGTGTGTCAAATTTAGCAAGTACAATGAACGTTCCTCTTAATGATGTATTCAAAAAATTAGAAGAACTAGGTTTTGAGGACATTAGACATAACTATATTTTAGATAAGGAGAATGCATCTTTAATTGCTGATGAATTCAATTTTGAAATTTCTATCTCAGAGAATAATAGAGATGATTTATTTCCTGAACCTGTAAAAGAAAATTTGCTTAAAACTAGACCTCCCGTAGTCACTATTATGGGGCATGTTGATCATGGAAAGACTACGATTTTAGATTATTTAAGGAAATCATCTATTGTGAATCAGGAATTTGGTGGTATAACTCAACATATTGGTGCTTTCTCGGTAATAGCTCCGATTAGTAAGAAAAAAATTACCTTTTTAGATACCCCAGGACATGCTGCCTTTTTAAAAATGAGAGAAAGAGGTGCAATAATTACTGATATTGTTATTTTAGTTGTTGCTGCTGATGATTCCGTCATGCCTCAAACAATAGAAGCTATTAAGCATGCAAAGAAGTCGGGTGTTCCTATCATTGTTGCCTTGAATAAGTGTGATAAACCTGGAATTAATACCGACAAGGTTTTAGCAGATATTTCTGGCCATGGAATTGATATTGAAGATTATGGTGGAGAGACTCAAACTGTTAAGGTTTCTGGTAAAACTGGTTTGAACATGGATAAACTTGAAGAAGCGGTGATAACTTTGAGTGAGATGATGGAATATAAAGCAGAATATCAGGGTGTGATGAGCGAGGGTTGGGTTATTGAATCCCAGATTGTCAAAGGTATGGGAAGCATTGCAACCATTCTTGTTCGTAGAGGTACTGTTAAAGTTGGTGATTTCTTGGTTGCAGGAAATACTTATTGTAAAGTTAGAGGAATGAAGGATGAACATGGTAAATCTATAAAAGTTGCAGGTCCATCTACTCCAGCTCAAATTTGGGGATGGAAAGATTCTCCAGAAGCTGGTGACCAAGTCTTACAGGCACCAAATGAGCAAACTGCTAAAAAGGTGACTGAAAATAGAATTACTAGACAAAAGGAGATTCAGTCTAGTCGTGATATAGAATCTATTAATCAAAAGAGACAGGAAGAAATTCAGGAACTCAAGAAGATTGAGAAAATGAATGAGTTAAAATTAGCTGGATTGGATGTTAACTTAATGAAAGATGAAAAAGTAGAAGATTCTTGTACTCAAGTTAAATATATTATCAAATCTGATGTTTTTGGATCTGCAGAAGCAATAAAGGAGAGTATAGACTGCTTAGGTAATGATGAAGTCAAATCTGTAGTGGTTTCTCATGAAGCTGGACTTCCGTCTGAGTCAGATATCGATTTAGCCAAAACTTTGAATGCTAGTATTCTCTGTTTTAACGTAAAAATTCCAAAACAAATTATTGCTAAGGCAGATAGAGAAAATGTTACTATTAAAGAGCATAATATTATCTATAGATTGATTGAAGATGTGACAGAAGAATTGACATCACATTTAAAACCAAATATCGAAACCAAGATTCTAGGAGAAGCAGATATTAAGGATGTCTTCACTATTACATCAAAATCTAAGAGTAAGTTCAAAATTGCTGGTGTTAAAGTAATTTCAGGTTTGGTTAAAAGATCTTCTAAAATAAAGGTTATTAGAAATAATGAAATTGTATTCACTGGGTTATTATCATCGTTAAAGCATGTTAAAGATGATATTTCTGAAGCTAAAAGGGGTACCGAATGTGGTCTCAGCTTTGAAAATTGGGATAAATTTCAAGCTGGTGATAAAATTCAAATCTACGAAGAGATTAGTCACCCCAGGTATTTGTAAATGAACATATAGTTAAAAAATTCTTGTACATAATAAAATTATCATTGATACTGCGCACGTAACTAAAATTTTTTTTATTTCTCATCTGAAAGATAACCAATCTGTGTCAATGTCAGCCCACAATGATTACTCCTCTGATGAAGAGGACTTGTTTGATGAAAATGTAAAATCCGAAGTTCTCTTGGGATTTGTTGATACTGATATAATAGAGGATGGCTCTGATGAAGATTTGCCTACTTTGGAAGATACTTTTATTGGTGGAAAACCTATATGGCTTCATCCTGAATCAAGGCCTGGTGAAAACCAATTAAAATGTGGCAATTGTGGTAGTTTAATGGCATTATTGTTGCAAGCTTTTGCTCCTTTAGATGGCAAGTTGTACGATAGAATTATTTATATCTTTGCTTGTAAGAACACTGTTCAATGTTCTAAGAAAAAGGGATCAGTTAAATGTTTAAGAGGTTTAAGTAAGGATCCTAAAAAGATGGCTGAATTGAAAGCAGAGCAAGAAGAAGTAGCAAAATTGGAACTTGATAAGAAGTTAGCTTTAGATAATAAGAAGAAATTCAATATAGAAATGACTAAGGATTTATTTTCAAGTATTGGATCTACTGATAAATCAAATGCTTTCAACACTTCATCTAATCCTTTCGAATCTACTACCAATCCATTCAGTAACTCGAACTCAAATCCATTTGCCAAAGAAAGCCCAGTAGTTGGAGATAATTCTAAGGAGCCGGAATCATATGCTTCAATTGCATCTAAGAAAAGTAGTACATTGCATGAGAACAGTAAGAATACGAAGGTCTTAGCTGATGACAGTCTACCATCATATCCAGGAAGTTTTGTTTACGTAGAACAAGAAAAGCTTAAGAAAATAACTTCCGAACCAGAAATAGAAAAATACAAGCATTTGATAGAAGGAGACGACGATGGTGATTTCCTTGGTGATAAAAAAGAAGGATCTAGTACAGCCAACGAGCTCAATCCTCAAGCAGCTAAAATTTCTAATATGTTGGATGATAAGTACTTTGAAGCTTTCTCCAGAACTGTGGAGCATAATCCAGCACAAGTATTAAGATACAACATTGGGGGAAGACCTCTCTTATACAGCGGCAGAGATGACGTAGCCTCCAAGTTCATCGGTGATTCATTTAATGTACCTGTTCCTGCATTTAATCCTTCTTCATCGCGTCAATTTGAATTGCAATTAATGCCTAAAGCAATTTTAGATCTTGAGCAGAAAACAGGTGAAATAAGTGTACATGACATTTTAAACGGTATGTCTTGGGGTACTATTATTGTTTGCACGGATATAGAGGATTTTATACCCGATGAGAAATTCGATTCTAATAGCGTAGCATATATAGAGGAATGGTGCGGCGTACAATGGGAAGAAAGTGTATAAAGTAATAAATATTTGTCTTATATTTCTCATTTCAAATTGACAGTCTGTAGGGTAAAATTGTGTTTTAATTAGGCTAACCCATTAATATAATCTTTAATGTCTAAGTTCATTGATTCTTAACTAACTTCGGTTCATATTATAAGTCTTAGTCTTTCATATTAATCGGTATCGGTTCGCGATAGAATTTAATCCGGGTAACTACTTATTTTTAGTATGTACTGATTACGACATACTGCATTTCGGGTGATATATATATTTTTCCAGGCCAATAACGTATCAATATCGTTGGAGCGTGAAACTTACATTACATAGTAAGCATACTAGTCTGAGAATTAATTTTGAGGCACGGCAGTTTGCAGGGATGATGACATTTTCACCCTTGACGCCTATAATATAACATAATCATAATAATTGTTCCATGAAATAGTGGACCTGCAGATGAGAAAAACCCCTTCGATACCTCAGGCTACATAACCTTTTCAAAAGATCTGGCATCATAAGAAGTTTTTCTTTACTTAAAAGGTGTTTTTATCCACTTACCACATTATTTTCATTAAATAGTTCTGATAACTGTTAAATAAATATTAGACATAGCCTAGTATGGGAAGGAACCATGATGATTCATCAAGCTCAGACGAAGAAGTGCTGCAGTATAGATCTAACATTCACTTGCCAAATATAAACTTAGCAACATATAGAAATCAGCAGAACAAGAAGACATTAACAAAAGCAAATTTATCTAATGCAGGAAAGAAGATAACTGGTCAAAAGTCTGTACGTTTTCCAGATCTGTATGAGCCAAAGCAATCAATGATCAGCACCTCATCTACTAATAATTCTTCAGATTCGGATTTTTCAATAGAAAAAGATGAGATCAATCCTGAGCTTCCTAGTTTTTCTATGGGAGGTAATAATGTACAAGGCAATCTTGAAGAACTGGATAATGGGGAAGATGTTTCAGATGTTGAGTTGGAAGTACACCAAGATGGTTATAGCTCGTCTGACGTAGACATAGACGACCAACAGGATCCTAATTCAATTCCAATGAAAAGGATTCTGACTAGCTCGTCAAGGAATAATGAAACTGATATTACAGACCAGAAAAAGTCTGATTCTATATCGACCAATAGTTACGAAGTTAATGAGAAACCAGGTGGATTTAAAGGTTTGCTTAGAAAGATGACACTTGCTGATCAGTCTTATTCAGTAGACCCAAATTCGTTTAACAAGGAAGAAGAAGGTAAATCAGATACATTTTTAGGAAGGGTATTCGATTTAAATGATATATCTATCGGTAATTCCATTAAAAAGGAAGATGAAGAGAGCACAGTTGGATTCGATGATCGGGCCTCCAAGAGTTCTAAGAATTCAAAGAATTCGAAGAACTCGAAGACATCCAATACTTCAGAGTTGAAAAGGATGGATTTTAATAATTTAAGTCAAGAAGCAAAAAACTTAATACTAGCTCATGCTCCTGGAGGCGCCGCCAGTAACCTAATGATGTTATCAGGTATACCGGAAGGACATGAAGATGATGATAAATTTTTAGATCAGGCGGCTGAACCTTCTCCTATGCATTTGGATGATCCTGAAACAGATGATCCACCTCCAGGCTTTTACGCTCCTAATCCAGATTACACCTCGAATAATCTTCTTTCGCACGAACAAGATCAATTCTTACTTGATAATGATGATGATGATGATGCATATGTCGCACCTCCTAAACACCTTCATGCCGGTGTTCTTTCTTCCCTTTTAAAATTATACCAGCAACCACAAGAGTCAAAATCTTCTACTAGTGTTGGTGGAAGTACATTAACTGGAAATTTGCTTTCTGAGACTCAATCTGAGTATGATCAGACATTAGCTTCATCTCATAATTTTTCGGATTTGAAGAAAATTAAGAGTGGTTTTAAAAGTGGTTTGAAAGGATCTAAGAAAATGGCTGACAAGATAACAGGTAAGAAAAGAGAAGATAAACAAGACCCAAACCAAAATTTTACTGACGAGGAGTCATTAGTCGAAGAGGAATATCCTGGTGAAGTTAAATCATCAGGAATGCCATCGTTCCAGAATGCTCGTCCAAAGGTTCCAAAAAAGGCTACGAACGTTAAAGCAGACCCAACTAATCTTGCGAAGAAGCTCAAAAAGAAAAAGAGATTAGCTGAAGAGCAGCTCAGAATTACCGTTCATATCTCTGATGTGCTTCAAAGACAAAGATTTATTATTAGAATGTGTAAGGCTCTAATGTTATTTGGAGCTCCAACTCATAGATTGGAGGAATATATGGTTATGACTAGTAGAGTTCTTGAAATCGATGGTCAATTCCTCTATTTCCCAGGTTGCATGATTGTTGCTTTCGGTGACGCAGCCACTAGAACATCTGAAGTTCATTTAGTCAAATGTGCTCAAGGTGTTAACTTATCTAAGTTATCTGATACCCATAAAATTTACAAAGGAGTTGTTCACGATTTAATTGGTGTTGAAGAAGCAGCTTCGAAATTGGAAGATTTATTAAAACAAAAGAACTTGTACCCTCCATGGATGTGTGTGTTTATTTATGGTTTTGGTTCAGCTATGGTTTGTACATTTGCATTTAGTGGATATTGGTATGACATCCCCATCGCATTTGGTGTTGGTTTGTGTGTCGGTTATTTACAATATTATGTTTCCTCAATGTCTGCTTTGTATTCTTCTGTTTTTGAAGTCACTGCATCTATTGTTGTTTCGTTTATTGCTAGAGCAATTGGGTCTGTTCATAGAGGTGAAATATTTTGTTTTGCTGCGATTGCCCAAGGAGCATTGGCAATTATTTTACCAGGTTATATTATTCTTTGTGGTTCCTTAGAGTTACAATCAAGGAATTTAGTTGCTGGTTCTGTTAGAATGTTTTATGCAATTATTTATTCGTTGTTTCTAGGTTTTGGTATCATGTTAGGCTCGGCGTTATATGGTTGGATTGATAAAAATAGTGTTTCTACTACAACTTGCACTCGTCATATTGATGATAGGTTCAGAATTATCTTTGTGCCCGCTTTTTCTATTTGTTTAGCATTGATTAACCAAGCTAGATTGACACAGCTTCCTGCGATGGTTGTTATTGCTGCTACTGGATATGTAGCTACTTATTTTGCTGGTAAGCATTTCTCTACTGTTACAGAGTTTACAGCTTGTATCGGTTCTTTCATTGTCGGAATTCTTGGTAATTTGTATTCCAGAATATGGAAGGGGATGGCTGTGAGTGCTATGTTACCTGCAATCTTCGTTCAAGTCCCATCGGGTATTGCTTCACAAAGTACTTTATTATCAGGAATTCAATCCGCGGATCAAATAACAAAGTCCAACTCAACAAAGACGACTACAGTAACAAGTGCATCATCATTGAGTTTCGGTGCTACTATGGTGGAAGTTTCTATTGGTATTAGTGTGGGATTATTTGCATCTGCCTTAGTTGTATATCCTTTTGGAAAAAAGAGAACAGGTTTATTTTCTTTGTGAATACCATACATAAGCATAGTTATATTTATAGATTAATTCATATTTGTTTTTCGGCAACATTATTCATTTTTTTCTTTTGTCCTATTCATAGAATATAGCAGCAAAAAAAAAGGAAATTGAGAATTAGTGAGGGAATTGCTGGTGTGATAATGATACCCGCGAGATTCGAACTCGCGCCTCCGAAGAGACCAGGACCTTACCCTGGCGCCTTAGACCAACTCGGCCAGAGTACCCAATTCCTGATTTTTGTGAAAATTAAAAGGTACATCAGCAGACAAACTAATTTAATCGAATAAGAGTAAAGTGAAAAATAGGTTCATTAATCCACCTTCTACTTTTAGAATCTTCAGTATTTGATATAACTTGCACTTACACTCTATTATCTATCTTGATTACTTCTTACAATGATTCCTAATATCCTTTAAGAAATAGAATAGGAAGAACAATACGTAAGTACTTCATAAAGTAAAATAAATAGAGAAAAAATTACTAGAAAATTGGCATTATTAACACCACTAGTCTGATATATATATATTCATTAATAGTCTATTTCTCATAAATACCTAAGGAGGTATAATTCCAAGAAATTCCTTTTAAATTCACCTGATTTATGGGTAAACTTAGACTGCACCTTATTTCCTCACCCCACAAAATCCACAAGCTTTCTTTTTTTAATTATACAATACAACAAATGATAACAGCTAGAATTAATATTGGCCTCAAAAGACAAATCTGTAACCCAGTCAGATGGTACTCTTCATTAAAATTAAAAGAGTATGACAATAGTGGAGTTACAATTAGTTTTGATGGAACCAATGATGTCAGTTATAATAATGTATTCTTGAGAGACTCGTGTCAATCCGAACTATCGGTTAATCCATATTCGAAGCAAAAGTTATTCAGTACTTCCCAAGTTACTGATGATTTGAAAATTCTTCAACCGCCAACGATTGAAAATGATAATAAAGGTGAGGAATGCTTAAAAATTACTTGGAATCAAAATGGGAAGGATCATGTTTCTCGTTATCCCAAATCTTTCTTATTGAAGTATTCCAATCAAAGTAATTGCAGAACAGGTAAGTTCTTTGAAAATGATGTAAGCCTTTGGCAAAATAAGCAATTAGTTGAAAATATAGGCAAGTTGCAATTCGATTATTTCAGCTATCTCAAAGATGACCAATTTAATGCTTCTTTGAAGGTTCTAAATAAATACGGCTTGTTATTTGTCAATAATATTCCAGAGATCGGATTAGAGGAGATGAACGAAGATAATGCAATGGAGTGGCCAGTAGCTACTCTAGCTAGCAAGTTCGGATATATTAAGAAAACATTCTACGGAACTTTATTTAATGTAAAGTTGGAAAAGGAGGCCAAGAATATCGCTAATACTAACGATTTTTTGCCATTACACATGGATTTACTTTATTATGAATCACCTCCAGGTTTGCAATTACTACATTTTTTGAAGAATTCAACTATTGGTGGTGAAAATATCTTTAGTGATTCGTTTGCAGCTGCAGAATTTGTAAAGCAAGAAGATCCTGTTGCGTATGAAGCTCTCAAAAAGATTCCAATCACTTATCACTATGATAATAACAATGAACATTATTATTATTCAAGGCCCTTGGTTGTCGAAGAAAATGTATATTCTCCTTCGAAGGGAAACTTAGGTATTATAAAAGAAGTTAATTATTCTCCACCATTTCAAGGACCTTTCGAAATAGGTGTTAGCCAAAGCACTCTTGGTAAGTCGGAGATTGAGGATTATAACTCCAAGTTGTTTAACGAATTTTTGCGAGGATTGAAAATGTTTGAATCATATGTTAATGACCCTAAGAATCAATATATTTTAAAGATGAATGAGGGTTCATGTGTTATTTTCAATAATAGAAGAATTTTGCATTCGAGAAATAATTTTAATAACAGCAATAACGGAGAAAGATGGTTGATGGGATGCTATGTTGATGGTGATAGTTACAGATCAAAATTAAGACTTTCATATAGAAGTACATAGTAATGTTGTCGTATTTATTTAGAAATATATACTTAGAATACAATTTGAAGAAATTAGTTATAACCACCATAAGAGGCTGTTGGCTGACGATGGGAAGTAGGGGCTCTGGAAGACTTTGAAGAATTAGAAATATAACTTTTAAATGTTTGCTTGAATCCATTACATAATCTGAGCATATTAGGATACGAAAATCCCTTTAAGTTATATCCATCTGCTTCAGTTCTTACATGCCAAGTTGCAATGGGGGTGTTAACATTAACCTTAAAAAGCAACAAAAAGCTTCCAGGAGTTTTATGGTCGTAGCAAAAAATGTAAGCACTACTTCTTGGATTAGCCCTTGTGTAAGATTCTAACCACTCATGAACTTCAGATAATGTTCCCTCACGGAATTTTGGATTACGAGTCATTTCGTCGATCCTCTTTGCAATTGCTTGAATATGTTGGAAAATCAACTGATCCAAATCAGCATATTTCTTATGATCGACGATATATTCTTTAATTCCGGCATTATTTAAACGTTCTTGTACCAAGAGATGCTGGAATAAATTATTGGCAACCTTCCATGTAACAGTCAAATAATCTTGACCTTTTGAAGATGGTCTAATAACACAATCACCTACTGCTTGTGGTGCCAAGAACTCTTCTGCTTGTTTGAAATTGAAATTATGATATAATGGATGTTGAATGTTTCTAGTGTTGGCAAGCTTGGCTCTTTCTTTAGCAAGTTCCCTCTGAATATCCGCTTCTTCAGATTCAAAATCCCACCTGGAAGTTTCCTTATGGAATTTAGGACCAGAAGCTCTCTTGATATCTTCCTCTAACAAACTAAACACAGCAGTGAAGTTTTCATAAAACACCTCCATAGCAACAGCCTGGACTACTTGTCCTTGTTCATAATTTGCACCTTCTGGAATTTGATTTTCTTCTACTGTACCCAGAACCAAGGAAGAAGTAGAAACTCTCAAAAATCTGATTCTTGAATCTTGGTAGTTTCTCATATTTTTGCCTACTTTGGTTATAGAAACTGGCACAATGGTGTTTCTAGCGAAAGAATCTGGTGTCTCACCTGTCAACATTTGGAATACTTCGATATTGTCCAAAATATGGAATGATCTTCTTAATTCTTCAAAATTATTAACAAGTTCTTCTTTGATACTTTGTAAAGTGGCGTATTTTTTCTTCCCAAATCTAGTTTCCAATTCTTTACCATATGCTGTTAAATTCAAATCATCTACTTTATTGACACCATCTTGCATCAATTGGTAAATGATACCACCTTGTTCATCGACATGGGTCATATCTTCTTCATCCAAGTCCAATGCATCAGCTGCCATTTTACGAGCCAAATCGTAATCTTCTGGGTGAATTCTGGTGGCATCTAATAATTCAATAGAAGTATTTCTTAATGAACTACCCTCATCATAAGGAATGTTCAAGAAAGATGAACAATTAATGAAAATATTTGCTGTTGAAAGTTCATTTTCAATTAAATCACTTCTATTTGATAAATTAGACCCTAATTTGGAGTTAATATTTCTTATTAAACCAGAGGCTTTACGTGGACCCAAACCAGCGACATATGGTAAAAGCTGAGCAATATAGTTATCTCTTATAGCTTCATTAATTTCAACACCAACCATATTCACTATATCAACAAATACCGTATCAATAGCTTCTAAAATTAGGTCGTTGGAAATTAATTTTTGATGCTTGTAAAAGGTCAAAGATAAGATATCTTCATTTAATGAAATATACTCCAAGAGAGGACTCTGTACATATCTTGCCAAGGCAATACAATATTTCACTAAAGTTGGCTTGTCTGGGAAATCTAGTTGTGCTCTTTCAGAGTTCTGATATAACCTTGCAGTTTCATCCTGTCCCCAAATTACTTGAAGTAGTGGAGGGTTTTGAGAAGAGCTTAAACCCTCAGTGTTTGCAGTAATATTGTTGGTCTGTACAAAGTTAACCAATGTGTCGTAAAGTTTTTTAGAATTAGCGTTATAACCAGAAACAACTATTACGTCGGGTTTCTGATACACAAGAACTTTATCGAAAAATTCTTTCAATTGTCCAGTAAAGTTGGATTCGCTTTCACGATCTCTAATTGGATTATCCTCAGATTTGAAGAATTCGTCTGCTTTTCCATTCTCAGTCAAGAATACACCAACTACTGCACTATCAAAATCACCACCTCCAAAAGAAACAGCTAAAACATTAGGTTTTGTTCCTTTATCAAATCC
The DNA here is from genome assembly GCA_030563145.1 of Schwanniomyces polymorphus var. africanus. Taxonomy (NCBI): domain Eukaryota; kingdom Fungi; phylum Ascomycota; class Pichiomycetes; order Serinales; family Debaryomycetaceae; genus Schwanniomyces; species Schwanniomyces polymorphus. The sequence goes on from JAKUBG010000017.1 coordinate 218,122, forward strand.
GTAAGGAGTGAATGGAGCTTGATCCACTTTAGCTAAAAATCTTTTACGAACTTCTGCAGCAATCAAACGTTCACATTCTCTTCTTAAATCTTCCTTGGTGTTCAATGCAACCATGCTTGTCAACTTTTTAAATGCGATCTTCAAAACAGTTTCTCTTTCTCTGTTCCACTTGTCAGAAATATCCGAAGAACCATCTGACTTTAAGCAATTAAAAATACATTGAAACCAATTGAAGTAATCTTTCGTCTCTACTTTGACTACAAGTAATCCAGCTTCCTCTGCTTCGAGCATTCTTAACAATACATCAGGATTTCTGACTAAGTCTGCAGGGGAACGGTTTATAGCATATTTGATATCAGCATAAGGACTATGATTATCAATAGTAGCTTTACCTTTTTCGGTCACAGTCACACTAACTGATGCAAAACTTTTAAAAGTTGATCTAACTTCAGACCTGATTTTTGGGTTATGAAAAATTTCCTCCGCAAATGTCTTCCTTACTGCATCACGAGCTGTTTTAAGATCCTTGTATAATACTTCATCATCTTCAATTAATTTCTCAAATAAATCCTCAGGTGCTTCAAGAGGATCATCTGTAGCATGAATCCTGAATGGAACCTGAAATTTCTTAGAACTCTGGTCTTGGACATTTTCTCCAAACTCTTTAGCACTAATACCATATGCTTTAACAGCATCATACAAGATGTTTGATCTGATTCTTTCAAACAAAGCAAATTTAGAATGCTTTTTACCAGATTTATTTTCTTCCGTTTCTTCTGCTCTATTCTTGGTCAATTCACTTATTTCAGAAGAGTACGTAAAATGTATGTATTCATGAAGATCTTGAATCAGAACCATAGACTCTAAATTCTTGATATCTTTAACAAGATCATCATCTAAGTTTAAGGATTCAATTAATTTTTCAGTGTTTAATCTCTTTTCAAATAAAGAATGATATTCAATATCAAGTTGGACAATACGCCATAAATCATCTTCATATAATAATTTGTGAACCATATTGGTTGGTGCTCCATTTTCACTTTGGACTTCTTGAGAATACAACAAGAAATCACGACGATGGGTCCAGATAAATGGAACTTCATATGCATCTTTGGATATAAATTCAACGACCTTGCCTACAGCTTCTCTGAATGGCATCTCTAAAAATCCGTCAAACGCTTTCTGTTTTTCCGCAAAGAGTATATCAGCAACCCATTGTTGTTCTCTAGCTAACTCTTCATCATTCAAATCTATATAATTTAAATTAGCACGATATTTTTGGTATCTCTCTGGGATATCAATAATACGAATCAAATTATCTTCTTCCGTTAACATACGTTTCTTTAATTCGGAATGCTCAAAAACTTCATCCAATGAAGTAGGTTCGAGATTTTCACCATTTCCAGCATCTTCAATTTCTTGAGCTTCCAAAGCCCATTCATATTCACCACCATTACCAAAGACTTCAAATAATTGTTGTAGACTTTCCCTATCAACTTCAGATAATTTAGAAGTATCTAATTTTGGACCCGAAGAAATTTTCCTTTGTCTTTGCTGTTGAGACTTACGTCTTCTTTCCTCATCTTCGTCAGAATATTCATCTTCTTCAATAAAGTCCTCGAACTCATCCAAGATATTTAGGCCAGCATTATTCTGTTCCTCTGTAGGCTCATCTTCAACTTCGTCTTCTGAAAATATATCAGTCAACCCTCCTCTTTTGTTCGATTGTGCGTTTTGGGATCCAAATTCATCTTGCTCAGATTCCTCTGCTTGTCCTCTCTTAAGTCTTTTAAATTTACTTTTGTTGTCTTTAGGTTTTGCTCCTGAGTTTTCCAATAATAATTCTAAGTCATCCTCATCTAATGCGTCATTAGTTTCCTTTGGTTCTCTCTTCCTTTTGTGCTTTCTCTTCTTACGTATTTCAGTCTCTTCTTCATCGTCATCAACAATAAACCCTTCACGTATCTTTTGCATTTCCTCGTCGTCATCTTCCTCTTCTTCATCTGAAGAATCTAATACATCTTGACCATCTTCATCAGACACATTTTCATTATCTGAAACGTCATTACGGATCTCTCTTTCTTCCTCAAAATCCTCTTTGGCCATCTTTCACGAACCAAGTCTCGATTACGGTTTTGAAGTGGTACAATCTTTTGTTATTGAATAAATTAAACACAATCAATCCTATAAGAGAATTTCTCTATTAAATTTATACAATAATATGTTAGATTGATAAACCTAAATAAACTAAGTTAAATTAATCGAGTATTTAATTGTCTAAGTAACGGTGTTGACTATGAACGATTGGTGAGTGTTGATGAAAAAATATTTTGGCGGGTAATTCACGTGATTCGTATATTAATGAAAGAGTAATGATATAAACTCTAGTTTTTATAGTCTCTATCAAGCTTAAGATTAAATTGTTTATTCTTATGATTAATATATTCACCATTCATATCCAATTCGTCTGTTTTCCTTCTTTTTACGCTCAGAGAATTATTCTGTCGTATTCTCTCGGCCAACGTATTACGTGCTTTAATATCTGTCTGAGGGGCAATTAATAGAGGTTGTTCCTTTTGACCATCTAGATTTGCTTCTTTTTCTTTCCCCTTCTGGCGTGAATATTCATCCTTATCGATCTTTAAATTATCTACCTCCCTTTTGTACGAAAACTCAGCAAGTTTATCTTGATTTTGATACTCATCGTATTTGTTCCGCTGTTTGCTTTTCTGTTTCCTGTCCCAATTTGAACATTCCTCTAAAGTATATTCCCAATTCTCTTTTTTATCCAATATGTCGGCATCTTTATTATCCAAATCGTCAATTCCTCCCTGGCTCTCTTTCGATTTCATTTTCCATTCATACGTTTTTGCTCTTTGTTTCTTTACGTCATCTTGACGCTCTTCACGATTCAAACGAATAGCCTTTTGTTTTAAATTCTTTAAACTCTTCAACTTTTCAAGTTTCTTAGAAACTGAATCTTGCGTTTCTTTGTCATATGTTGACATCATGTAAGATTCTTATCAACTAAGCAGAAAACTCAATGCTAGATTTTTATTTATTATTATGTACAGTCCGGTGAGTATCGAAATGGAACAAATAGTTGGAATTCACTAAGAATTCAAATTCAAATTCAATTGATAAAAATTCAAACTAAGACTATAACTGAAAGGTCTAGTTATTTGATTATCTATTAAAGTGTGTGTATAAATTCAGAAATGGTACTAAAAAGATTATAAAGCCCGAAATGACCTGATATGACATATAACCGAGCCGGTGACCAAAGTTGCGGAGATAATCTTGCATATTGCATACAGAAACCCCGAGATAGTTGGTAGAGCAAGAGTTATAAATACATCTCCAAAGAAGCATTTTTGAAGCAGAGTTTGAGTATTAATCGTATTTTGTACACTAGCAGTTTAAAAAATATTTAGAATGATATCAGAAAATCTTGAGAAAGAAACCAAATTATTAGAACACATTAGATCGTTAAAGGATGAATTGAAAAACAACCCTGATAAAGTGCTAAATGAGATAGATAATTTCGGTAAAGGGGCATATCATTTCATGAATGTAGGCCCAAAAAAAGGTCAAATAATTATTGATGAAATGAAAAAGAAGGAAGTGAAGGTTATGGCAGAGTTGGGAGGATATGTTGGCTACTCAGCAATTTTATTTGGAAATCAAGTTAAGAAGAATTTTGGAAAATACTATAGTTTAGAGGTCAATGAAAATCTCGCTAATATAGCTAGAGAGTTGATAGATATTGCTGGTTTATCAGACACAGTAGAAATTATAGTGGGCCCTGCTGCAAAATCTCTTGAAATCATTGCTTCTAAGCATCGTTATTTAGATTTTATTTTTATTGACCATTGGAAGGGTATGTACTTACCTGATCTTAGAGCATTAGAGTCACTTGATTTAATTGTCCCGGGTACTGTTATTACTGCTGATAATATTATTATGCCAGGTGCGCCAGAATATCACCAGTATGTTAACTCGTCTCCAGAGCAAAAACATCTTCACAATGCTGAAGTAGAAAACGTTAGTGGTAAGCAGTATTTAGGTAAGTGGAACCTTCTTTATGAGTCCCGCCTAGAAGAAGTAAAGACCCCCAAGGGGGATATAGATGCTGTAGAAATTACCAAGTGTTTGGAATATTTATTTTGATACTGCATATACTTAGCTACTGATTTTAAATATACATAAATCGAATTTATTAAAGATTACATCTAAACTTAAATTGCCTAAAACTATGACCGATTTAACTCCTTTGTTTGTCCAATGTATTGATATAGTGCTGCATGACTTGAAAAATGAACCTACGGTTGATTTCGACTTAAAAATTAATAGAGAAAAGTCAAGCACAAGACCTAAGATTGACGATACATTTTTTAAAGAGTGTAAAGAGCTATATGAAGCTGTTGTTGGGATAAATGTATTTATAGATGAAATAAGATCTGTTTACTTATCAACGAATATTGAAGGTGGAGAGAATACCACTTTAACTTTAAGTAATTATGATAAAAATCAAATAGATCAGGAAGTAAATATAAAAATCCAGCAAATATTTGACAAGTTCAAGGTTCTACAATCATATGAGTTAGAAAGACAAAAAAAGAGAACAAAGGGGAAAAAAAATTGGTTTGATGGAATGTTTGGTGAAGTAGTAAAGTCTGAAATTGAATTATTTCATGATTCCATCGCCATTTATCGTGAGCATATATTGAAATTCCTTAGTATAGCAATTTCAAAAATGAGTAAGAATTGTGAAAGTTTACAAAGGAAACGCTTAGAGAGACAGAAACAGATGAATTTATTGAACTTTCAGAACTTTCAGGAAGATGAAGAGATTAATTATAACGAACAAAATTTCGAGCAACTTGAAAACTTGGATATTCAGCAAGAGGGAGAATTTATATCGAATGAATTAACGCAACAACAGATTGTTGAACTAGAAACTGAAAATGCTGAATTTTTGAGCTTTAAGACCGATCAATTAAAACATGTAGCAGCATTACATAGCTCAATGGTTGACATCATCAATTTACAAGCTGAAATATCATTCCAATTGGAACAACAAGATGATAAGATATCAAATTTAATGGATAACCAGGCACAAGTTGAAATTGACATAGCTGAGGGTAATAAAAACTTAAGTAAAGCTACTAAGCGTAATAAGAAGGGAGCAAATTTCCTTGTTTCAACTTGCATAATATTGGGAATAATAGTTCTATTATTAGATTATATATCCTATTAGTTATATAATTAAAAATCAGAAACAGTTCCTGCGCCAATCGTACGCCCTTCTCTTCTAATAACTATTCTGCCTAAAGTTTTACTATCAGTGAATTTAGAAAGAGGAAGCAACCTTGTTCCATCTGTTTCAATCTCTACCAATGCTTTCTGTTTAGAAACTAAATGTTTTCTTTTCTTCTTCAGGTTTTCTATCTCGATAATCTTCGAAATTCTAGCGGGAACTTGACAGCTGTTTCTGAATAAGACAAAGGGAGAACCTATAAGTAGAGGCTTATCTGAATTAAATAAACTTAAATTTGCAGTAAAAGTTTTCACTGCTTTAATTGGGGAGTCTAATCCCACTATTAAGTCACCAATACAGATCTCTTCCTTGTTTTTATTCGATAATTGATTAATTTTAAAGTTAAATTGAGCAATATCACCAATTAAGGCAAAATCTGCAGGTTTACCATTAGAAGTGATTACACCAACCTGTAAATGTTCATTTGAAGGTAAAATTGTAATTGTCTCACCAGCCTGAACAATACCAGAATTGACTTTACCTATAACTCCAAATTCATTGTTACTGATATCAAAGACATCATTAATACTGAAGTTAAAATCATCCTTTTCTAATTGATCTAACTTTCTTCCATCTAAAGATTGGCCCAATATCTCAATGTTATCTAAGTATTCTAGAAGTGTTGGACCTGTATACCATTCGAATTCCGAAATAGAATGATCGTTCTTTACAACATTGTATCCTGTAAGACCTGATATAGGAATAAACTCTATCTGATCAGCATTGAATCCAATTTCGTCACTAGTAAGATAATCTTGCAATTGATTACGAATTTCAGAAAATCGAACTTCACTCCATTCCTCCTTATCCATTTTGTTCACTAAAACACATAATTTTTGAATACCTATACTCCGAGCAATTATCGCATGTTCTTTCGTTTGACCGTCTAAAGCAAACCCTGCCTCAAATTCACCAGTAATCGAATCAGCTACTAATAAAGCAAAATCTGCCTGTGAAACACCGCTAATCATTTGCGGTACAAAATCTTTGTGTCCAGGAGCATCAATAGCTGTGAACCTACATTTTTGAGTTTCGAAACTGGTAGTACAGATATCAACGGTTACACCTCTATTTCTTTCCTCTGTAGTTTGATCCATTACCCAAGCAAGCGCAAAGGAACCCTTTCCGCTTTTCTCAGATTCTCTTGTTAATTTATGTATAGTTTTAGCATCAACAGCACCTAAATCAAAAAGAATTCTTCCCATTAAAGTAGATTTTCCAGCATCTACGTGGCCAATAACAACAAAGGATTTATGTGGTTTCAATAATTCTTTGTTCTTAGTTATTAACGAAGGAAAATCAATCTTCTTAAAAGGCTTGGTTTTGGTTGGTGGTTTTTGTTCACTAGAAATTGGAGCTTTCTGTGCTATATCCTCAGATATCTTCAATCCTCCCATATTTTCTTCGAAAGCATTTTTTTGAGCTTCTATAATTAAATCATCTGGACTTGGTTCATGAAAGGTTTTTTTAGCTTTTTCTATCAACTCTGGATTGAAATCTATGTTAGTAATCTGATAAAATAAATCTTCATTATGGCGGTTTCTCTTTGTTCTATTTTCCGCCGTAGTTAACTCTAAACAATCCACATGTTGACGTTTACGGTCAAACAAAAACATTGACACTGAGGTTATAGGCTTATGCAAAAGATTCGAAGCATCTAAAATAGGTTCACTTTGTATGCTATTCAGAGTCATATTCTGAAATTTATTTTCAGCTAATGGCTTATCATGTTCAACGGGACTTTTTGTATTACGCTGTTTATTATCGTCATTCTTATCGTCATTCTTATCGTCATTCAATCGTTCTGGTAAACTGTTTAATGTGGTTTCCTTATTTCTAATATTCTTGATCCTATTCAAACTTGGAGGAATCCTTACTGGGCTCTTTGTTGTATCAGATTTTGAGTCCAGCTTGGTACGCAAATTTCGTAGTATAGCTAGGGATTTATTTTCTGTATTTGCGGATGGAACGTTATCTTTTGGAATTGACCTTCTAGATTTAGCCAAATCTAGTAACTTTGGTGTTTTGGTAGAACCTATCTCAGAATCTGCTTTGGAAGACCTCATCTTAGCAAGTTGAGCCAACTTAGACATTTGTTTATTAGGAGTAACAACTACGTCTGAGCAAGAAATTATTAGAATCTAGAACTTTACGTTAAAATTCATAGATCGATGTTCCTATGGATATTAATTTCTTGATGCTAAATCAAAGAAACAAATGAAACGACTAATTGATAAAAAAATACGTACTCTTTTTCTTAGGGAATTTAGATTTAATCTCATTTAAAGAATTCTCAATATCAAAGTAATTAAAGTATAGAGCTTCTTTTAAATCTATATCTGGTATATCATCGTTGTATGAAGCAAGTTGCGTCCTTAATTCAGGAAGCAATTTATATAACTTATCATAATCTTGGTCATTTAAGTTATCTTCATGAAATTCTTCTTCAGAATATGCATCGAGATCCTCAATATCTTCGTCGTGAAGTTGCATTGCTGTATTATAAGAAACGTGAAGGCAAGTTCAAATTTAAAGATCGTTCAAATTAGAAGTAATTAAAATATGTACTGTATATAATTACACTATATTAGAATTTAAAAGTTCAGTTATTGCTTTTCCAGCAGCAACAACTTCTTCATCAAAGTACCTCCTTCCTACTAATTGCAATCCAATAGGAGCTCCAACAAATTCTTCAGGGATATAATTTTCTAATTCTAATCTCTCGAGGTCGCTTCTGAAATCATATGTAGAAAGGTCCCACTTGTCAATCGCTGGGTCCTGGAATAATCCAGTTTGGAAAGTAAGACCAGGGAAATCTAAGAGGTTGAACAAAGATGTATAGGACCAATTGTATACCTCCTCAACTTTAGGAGCAACATTATTGTAAGCAGGACATAAGATGAAATCAATCTTATTTTCAACCATGAAAAGTGTGTAATCTTGCCTTAAGCTATCTCTAATGTAATTCAAATCACGATTTTCTGCTACAGATAAAGCATTAGCACCTTCTCCATAATTCAAACACCATTTTGTTAATTTGGTAAGAGGTTCACCAGAATCTGATAAGAGTTTCTTTTGCATATAGTTTCCGTCACAACTGTACATTTTGTTAACAGTTTCATACGCCTCCTTTGTTCTAATTGGTTTAAATTCAACAATTTTAGCACCTGCTTTTTCCAATTTTGCTACAGTATCCTTTAATCCCCTGGTAATTGGTGGTGTGGGTTTGACTAAGCCATCATCATACATAACTGCAATATTTAAATCCTTCAAGTTTGGAGTATCTACCTCCCTCCAAGGCATTGGAAGACTAATTGCATCAAGTAACCATGGTTTACCATCATTAATGTATGATTTCATCCATAATTCAATATCATCCATATTTCTAGCCATTGGACCGCAAACGGATGCGACACTTTCTTGACCCCTACCAGATGAAACCCCACCATTGGTAGAAATTCTTCTCGTAGTTGGCCTTAAGCCATGACAACCTGAATATGCTGCAGGAGCTCTGATAGAGCCTCCTATATCTGATCCTACCCCAATAGCAGATCCTCCGAAAGCGACAATTGCACCCTCACCTGAAGAGGAACCACCAGAAGTCAACGCTGAATTATAAGGATTTCTAGTCAATCCAATGAGGTTGTTATTCCCATCTAAGTGCATCAAAGTTTGTGGTTGATTAGTTCTGACATAGAAGACAGCACCTAAATTCTCTAATACCTGATTAGTGATCCCGTGCTGTTTTGGAATATTAGTAAGCATAGATACATAACCACCGTTTGTAATTCTATCTTTGAAATTCATTTGTTCTTTTAAAGAGATTGGGATTCCGTGTAATGGACCAATAGGCTTCCCATTTTTTTTCAAGTAATCGTCCAAAAATTTGGCTCTTTCTAACCCTTTATCAAAAAAGAAATCTAAGGCACAATTAGTCAATTGATGACAGATTGCTGCTCTCTTAGCAAAAGCTTTGTAGACTTTGACAGAAGACCATTCGCTGCTAGCAATTTTGCTTTGTAGCTTTGTTGCGGAGGAATCAGTGATTTCAAATTCCTCGGGTGTTAATAATTTCTCTTTTCTCAAGTATTCCATTGAGTTAAAGTGATCTTTTGCTAACTCTTCAATTGGTTTAGGTAAGTTGATTCTATACTCGGAGCCAAGGGCATTCTCTAAATCTTGTCTATACTTTTGAACCCTAGGTTCCCATTCTTTATATTTTTCTGGATCTTCGTAACCCTCGAAGGATTCCTTATTTAAAAACTTTTCAATTTGAACAGGCATTATTTAGTATCAATTGCTTTCTTTTCACATTTAACTAACTAATGGGAGATAGGATCAATTTATATCACCAGTGATAAGTAAGCGCAGAAGATTTCCTATTTGAGAATCCCGCGAGATATGTTATAGATCAGGAAGTTGGAGCAGATACTCCTATTTACGATAGAACTATAGACACTCTGAGGAATTTAGAAAACAAGGAATAATATAACTACTAGCGATATAGGAATAGAAGTATAGCATCCATTGTGCATTAGACTGAAACACTTCACAAATATATTTTCTGATAAGAATATTCTTGATGATTGAATAACAAATCTGTTGAATAAATAATTTTATGAACAGCTTTATCAACTATCTCTTATATTTGCCTATGCTTGTTGTACTTTTTAAGATTTATGGATAGGTTCTGTTGTCTATAAAACTAGGTAATCTGATTTTATAATGATTGCCACTTGACTAGACGTAAAGGTGGAATTTTAAGTTTTGAAGATAGTAAACATAAAACGATTTTCTCTCGATATCACTAGAAGTGCCCCTAGATAGCTGAACAATGTTGGCAATCGTATTCCATAGTGGCTTCGTCTAAAGAAACTTGCCTAGCGGAAATTATTTTGTTCCCGCACTTAAATATAATCTCATCGCTTAATAAAAAAACTTAGTACTTCGTATTATAATGTCAGAATTTAAAAAACCAAAGTTAGATTCTAATATGTTGAAAGTTTGTACTCACTCGGGTTCTTTCCATGCTGATGAATCGTTAGCTGTCTACTTGATTAAATTATTGCCTAGATTTAAAGATAGCCATTTAATTAGATCCAGAAAGCCAGAAGATTGGGAACGCAGTGATATTGTTATTGATGTTGGTGGGAAATACGATGGTGTTAAATATTTTGATCACCATCAAAGAGAGTTCAAGGAGACTTTCTCTTCTGAATACAACACCAAATTGTCGTCTGCTGGATTAATTTACAAGCATTTCGGTAAAGAAATTATCGGTGAAGTTTTGAAAATAAATGATAATAAGCATATTGATCTTTTATACAACAAAATTTACAAGGAATTCATTGAAGCATTAGATGCTAATGACAATGGTATTAATAACTATTCCCCTGAAATTGAAGCTAACAAAAAGTTTAATGAAAGAAATATTACTTTACCTTCTATTGTATCCAAATTAAACCCATCATGGAATACTGATCCTACTGATGAAGATTTTGATAGATTGTTTTTGCAAAGTAGTGAGTTGATGGGCACTGTATTTTTGAATCTTTTAGAGGGATACGGTAATTCTTGGTTGCCAGCTAAATCTATTGTTGAAGAGGCTTTTAATAAAAGATTTGAAACCCATCCATCTGGTGAAATTTTGATTTTAGACAGATTCTGTCCTTGGAAGGAGCATTTATATGCCATTGAAAAAGATGCAAGAGAGCAAGGTACAATCAAGTTTGTATTATTCCTGGATTCTTCCAGCAAATGGAGAATTTCTACGGTATCTGTTACGTCCACTTCATTTGAATTTAGATTAGGGTTGCCTGAAAAATGGAGAGGTTTAAGAGATGAAGAGTTATCGAAGGAAACTGGGGTTCCAGGATGTATCTTTATTCATGCAGCAGGCTTTATAGGTGGTGCTGAAACAAAAGATGCTGTTTTAGAATTGGCTAAGTTGTCTTTAGCTTAATTACATGTATATTTTTAAAATAAATCCGTGATATATATTATTAAATTAATCATCGTTATTTCTTATTAAACAATTGGAACTTACTTTCCAGTTTCCTTTTCTTCGTCAGAGTGTGAATTAGATTCTAATAACTCCTTGTTACCATTCTCGGCGTGAGAAACATCAAGCTTATTGGCCAATTCAGAGTCTGATAAAAGAGGAATACGAGGCTTCCAGTGGTTTGTTTTCCAAGCTGGCACACCTTCTTCCCAAATTTGAGCAATTTCTTCCAAACGTTTACCTTTAGTTTCAGGGAAACCAAAGAAACAGTGGATAGCCATAGCAATACAACAGGTACCATAGATCATATAGGTTTTCCAGTTAATATTCTGGAATGAAGATGGAGAATACATGGCAATTGCAAAATTCATAATCCAGTTCGCAGCAGTGGACACTGCTGCACCTCTTTGACGTGCGGCATTATCACCCCAAATTTCAGCACAATATCCCCAGATACCAACACCCCAAGTCATTGCAAAAGAGGCGACGAATAAATAACAACAAGCAATAGCACCTTTTGCTGCAGGTTTATTATCTTCAGGGATACGGATAGTAACAGATGGGTTTCCTGAATCTGGATAATCGACAGAGTATACTGCTAATATACCAGCTAAACCATATTGCCATGTCATCATTGCAATACCCCCAACGATTAACATTTCTCTTCTACCAACTTTGTCTAATAAGAGAAAACCCGGAACAGTAACAACCGTATTAATCACATACTGGATAGATGAGGCTACCAAATTAGCATTTCCATTGTAACCAGCCATCTGGAAAATGTATGTAATATAATACATCATAACATTCATACCAGTCATTTGTTGCCAAATTTGAGCCCATACGGCAGTAAAGGTTCTAAG